>WBNH01008237.1:0-18940 GCA_013401255.1 Urocolius indicus
GGGATCTCGACCAGCTTGAGAGGAAACCAGAGAGGCAGAGAGGAACCTTATGAGGTTCAACAAGGTCAAGGGGAGGAACAACCCCATCCAACAGGACAGGCTGGAGATTGAGCTGCTGGAGAGCAGCTCTGCAGAGACCATGAGCCAGCAATGTGNTGCCTGAACACATTCCTTTTCTAGCTGGACCTGCTTCTGCAGAGGTGTTGGACTAGATGATCTCTAAAGGTCCCTTATGAATAGGTGGTGTTCCCCCAAGAGGAGGCTGGACCCCATAGTGGGTCTTCAGCCCATACCACATTGGGAACCCCTTACTCCACATGTCCAGAGCATTCAGACTTTCAACAGAATGATCAGTTTTATTTTTTAGTTAGTAACTGCTGCTTATGCACAAAATAATAAATACCACGAGTATGAATAGATATAAGACTCTCCTTTACAGTATAGAACATTGCAAGGAGATTGTTTTACCTGGAAAATGGAATGTGTGTGATAATTTTGCTAACCACACAGCGCAAGCAGATGCTGATTTCTTTGCACACTGTCATCTATTTCTGATGTATGCACTTATCTAAACTGATAGGCTTATCTTTTGAGAAGCATATATAACCTGCTGATATTTGTGCCTGCCATTTCATGCCTGACCCTCACTGACCACAAGCAACCACGTCCTTTAACATGCAGTTAAGATAAAAGCTCTTGTTTCTCTAGTCAAACCTTCTTCTTGCCCTGACAAAGGAAACATCTTGATGATAACGACACAACACAGAATTGGCTTTATAAGACAATATAAAAAAAAACCATACACAACATATAAACAGCTATATGCATGCAGAGACATATAGGCAGCTCAGATGGGTGCTGTGGTGCAGAGCAGTCTGCCATCTGCCACAGCTGCATACCTACAGCTCTGCTTGTGAGACATGTTCAGCACTCGCCCTTTTTCCATCACTGGTTCCAGACAGACTGACCTGGTACTGCCATGACGTGTGCTTCACGCCTCCTGGCTTTCCTGAAGTCTTCCTTACGCTTACTTAAAAGCTTATTGCCATTATTAAAGGTTAAGAGTCTCCAAGTATTCTGCCTGTACAGACTGATCTAATTAGTTTTAGTCTTTTGTCTAGAACCCAGGCTACAGTGCTGCCTAATCAGATGCCAGGTGGTGAGAGGTTTTAAAGGTTGGATTCTGCACCATAGTTAGAATCCTGCACTCTGAGAAGAAAAGCAAAATCATATGCTGCAAACTATTTGCCAATAAAATCTGCTTTGGGCTTAAAGCCTGGGGTAAAAAAAAGAAAAGAAAATGGAAATGAATTATTTCAGAAAGCCTTTAGACATAGAAACAAGAAACAAGAAAATATGGAAGGAATATAGTAATAACTGTTTTCTGTAAAATGATTTATCCTGTGTGGAAGTGATGCAGTTGCAAAACCAAATAACAGGTTACTCCCAACAGTTATGTCAAGGGACTAATAAACTGACTTGTAGTCTATTCTGTACCAAGAAGACAACAGTGAGCATTGGGATGGATTCTTCTAAATTGAATACTGCTGGGCCAGAGGCACTGTAGGTGTATTTCCAGGGGCATGCTACTGGAATAGTACACACTGATGAAGGTAAAGGTTATTGAGATACCTAAACTTTCAATTATATTACTGGTTAGATTCCAATTTCCCATGGCAGTTAGTTTATATCTTAAGATATTTTTAATAGATACAAAAGTAAATAATTAATCTGAGCTACTAAAAAGATTGACAAAGAAGATATAGACCTTTTGGCTAGCTCTAGGCTAAATGAAGCATAGAACACATTCACATAGTTATGTAGATGATATTTTGCTGTTAACCAGGCATACAGCTGCCTTTACTGCTCATGCAAACTGCACCTGTAATTTTGCCATTGGCTTCAGATGGAGGCTGCCAGTTAACAATTATTGTCCGAGGTTTTCCTTCCTTGCTGACCACAGTCACATCTTTGGGAGGAGAAGTTGGAACTGCAAACAAACAAAAAACAGACTCTCAGAAAAAAGCTCCCCAGTCTCACTGGATATAAACATGTAACCTCAGCACCTTCACTTTTCCTTTGGTTTGCCACAAAAAAAAAGAAGCATATAACAGTAAGAATTCAAAACGTTCAATCTTCAAGTAAACCTACCACTCTGGTGTAGTGGCCTCACTGATTTGCTCCATCCAACTGGCAAATGCCAGCTGGTGAGCAGCATCTCCTTTCCATAAGGAGCTACCTCTTTGTGCAGCACTTCTGTCAGCAGATGCTGTGATTCATGACTGAACAAGCCTAAATGTCTTCAAAAATGTGGCATCTTTGTACAAATAGGACAGTTGGGGTCAGTGACTTCTAACTTGTTTTTTTCAGTCATCATAAAAATTACATGAACTTGTGAAAGAAACACGTTTTACATGCATGAGTACATGAAATATCACAGCATTTTCTGGTTTATGGTGGGACCAAGACTTAGTAACGTCAATTTGCCACTTAACTCTCAATCAGCAAAGTAAATTCACCAGAGATTTAGAATCATAATCCAAAATTACTGAGTTACTTTAGTGAAGAATTATTTGTGATTTGCAAGGAATTTGCACCACGGAAGCATGTGAAATCCGGAAACCCTTGTTGAACACAAGTATCGAACCTTTTTCCCTGGATTGCCAGGGAGTAAAGATTGAGAGAGAGAGAGGGAGAGCATGTGCTACTCCCATCAGCCTCCTCCTGCCTGAAGGTTCAGGAAATGGCACAAATCGCTACAGCAAAAAGACTGAAATCTGACACCCTTCTCACTGTAAGCTAAAATACCCATTTGAGGCTTTGATTAATGGCTTTCCAATGCCCAGAGCTGCTGTCTCCAAAGGGGCAGGAACCTGCCACAGTTCGGAATCCTACATTATGAAAAACGTGAGGCTTCTAAATAGGGTAACTCAGAGCAAAGTAAATCCGCCTTGGATATTTAATACTATAATAGTAACATTTAGTGCTTGCTCATTGCATTTAAAGGGCTTTATGTGTATTATCTATTAGAAATTAATCTGCCCATCCTCTGAGATGGCAGGCTGTTATCCCTGCGCAGAATAACAATTGGAAATCAGAGAAGCTCAGAAGTTTCTGTCAATATTATCCCAAATACTTAATAACACTCTCAACAGTGAGATGTAAAGCACGATTCATGGCCCTGCAGTAAGCTCCAGAGAGAGAAAAAAAAAAGCAGGACTAGACCACAAGAGATTACTATTTCACAGACCAACACTGAACCCATTATCCCATATTTCTCATCAGCATTAGCTGAGGAGCAAGTCCTACACAACACTGCTACTCATGAGTATTCAAATATAATGAGTTAGGCACTCAAGAATTTGGCGAGTAACATAAAACACAAGATCTGTTATGAGAAAATTTATTTAGCCTTCTTTGGTTTTTCATTCGCTTCCTTAGTTCCCAAGCTTCTAGGTCATATTTGCAAATATTCTTTACAACTACCCTGACTAGAAAGCTGCTGTTTAAATAAAATGAGACCTCCTGTATCTTCAGAATCTTTTGCATGTACTTAATTTGTGCAACATTTAGAGTTCCTGCTCTTGTGCGTGAGAACTGTGTTAGAAAAAAAAAAAACAAAAAAAAAAACCAAATAAAGTGTTTTCTCATGGGATGGGCCTAGTAACTGACAGGAGCCTCACTCCAGACATGTGCTGTCAGAAGAGCAGTTGGCTCCAGTTTCAAAAACTAAATGAAGGTTTTGAAAAGCAATTGAACCACACCAAGAGTTTATGGGATCCCTGAGTAAGTTGGGAATTTTCTGATTTTGTCCTGGTTTTCTTTTTTCTTTTATTCTTGTTATAGAATATTTGGATGATCCTCACTAATTCTCTGCATGCTTGATTTTTTTTTTTTTGTATTTTAATTTAGCATGAGAACTAGAGGGTAATTTGGATAGACTCTTTTTTTTGTCCTTTCAGTTCACATAAAGAGAAACCTAAGCATAATAAGCAGTGAATTTTATTACACAAAGATCACTTAACACTGCAGGACACAAAGAGCTAATGAGGGACAGGTCAGGAGAGAGAGGTACTGGACCCTGTAGTTACTCAGTGGCTCAAGTTCCTCCCGGCGGCTATAAACCCTTTTCTGCTCTGTGCTTTGAGCGCACATTACTTCAACAGCACAGAGGGCTGCCATGGCAAGTCCTATGGAAGCACAAGAATTTAGGCTTGGTGTGGATGTCTTAATTTCTACTGGGATTTTTAAAAATTTGTTTGCCTCATGCCCTTCTTCATTTTGTAATAATTATCACCATCATTAAAGCAAGTTTTAATTATTATTTGCTAAAGTGTTTTATTTGTATTTGCTACTAATGTGCTCCTTCTGAGATGCTTCAAGCACACATTTCTTTATTCTGTCCTGTTCATGAACTCTGGTACATTATTCATTACTTCTCTGTAATTTGATGTAAATACTTTTGCATGCAATCATCTCTTTGAATTTTGAAGTATGTTGTTGTTTTTCAATCAGAGTTTCTGACTGAACTATAAAGAAAAGCAAATCCTAGCAAGTATTCATCAGCATAATCATTCTAAATATGTTTTCCCTCATCCTCTGGTCATGAATGTTGGCCCTTCCAGAAAGACTTGAGGAATACCTAATTCAAAAGTAGTTCCATGTGCTGTCATACTCCAAGTACTCGATCTTCGACCTTTAGTCACCATCACGGAAAATTCATACAAGGTATTTGGTTTTAACCCAGTCACCAAATAGCTCAAAGTGGTTGCATTTGCAGTCTGAAAGAAAAACAAAGAGTCAGTAACTTTGGAACCGAAATCACCAGCTCTCAAACACCCTTGTCTCACATTAAATGTTTGAGACATTTTAGCATTTTCATAACCACCAACATGGGATGAAGCTGGAACACAAAAAGTTTCATTTAAATATAAGAAAAAAATATTTTACTGTGAGGGTGAGGGAGCCCTCGCATAGGCTGCCCAGAGGGATTGTGGAGTCTCCTTCCTTGAAGGTCTTCAAGACCCACCTGGACATGTTCCTGTGTGACCTGATCTAGGTGAACTTGCTTCTGTAGGGGGACTGGACTAGATAATCTCTAAAAGTCCCTTCCAACCCTACCATTCTATGATTCTATGACATAAATTCAGTAAACATTTTTGCTCTGTCATGCAAATTCATTAATGAAGCATTAATGTGCAGCTGTTTTATCCAAAACTAGAGATTCTTTCTGCAATCAACAAGAACACTTAATAGCAGTCAATTATTAAAAAAAAAAAAAATTCCAAACCAAGAAACCAATCCCCAAATTTAGTCTCCCATCAAAACAGTAGATGAAAAATCAAGGAAGGCAGGGATATCATAAAGTTTGTTGTTATATAAAAATATATAAGCCACTCAGTTCCCAAATGAAAGGTTCATTATCAGCTTCATATGAACAGAAAAGGTTGTAAAAATGAAACTTAAAACCATCAGGATAAATATTTTTTCCTCCATGACACCCCACAACTTCAGATTCTTCTCTGACCTGGAAAGAAGTCGCTAGTAACATAAACCTTCCCAACACATTATTGGCTTCCCTAAAGACATGCCCACATCTGTCACACAAAGTCATCATGTTAGGATTTGGCAGAAAGTATAAAATTTTCACTGTTACCATGGTTCCCAGTAGGAAGTAACTCTGGAAGAGTTTGTCTTCCTCCCCTGAGACAGTTCCTTCACACCTATAGATAAGAGACCATCAAAACTACTTCCCCTATATCTAGAAGAGTCTCTGAAGTGACGATTTAACTAAGCAGTACTGATGTGAACTCAATCCTGGCATCTCGAACAAATCTGGGCACACTTCTACACCATCTTCTAAGAGCTTGTCTGCACTCCGACCTTTCTCCTAATCCTGACTTGAACATGAAACCTCTTCTCTTTGAAATCGTGCAGCTTGTTAGTGTTGTTGAAACTTTGATACCTTGTACTTGGTATTTGCAGGAATATTGGTTTTCCAGCGCACTGTGTAGTAGCGAGCATCTGTGATCTTCTGGTTCTTTGGCAGAGAGTTGTCTGCCCAAGTGATCCGTATGGTGTCATGGCTCAGGATTGAAGCCTGAACTCCCACTGGTGGCATCATGGGAGATGGATCTGGCACTGGAGTGTATGGAGCATTAATAACAAACAAATCAACCTCGGAAGTGTCTAGGGAATTGATGGGTAAAAAGTAGTGTATTATAATTAAAAAGGGAGAAGATGGCATTTTAATGTAAACAAAAACAAAAAGGAGAAATGCAGGGTAGTACAATGAAATGACAGGTGAGAAAAGGAGAAAAAGAGAGAAAAGCAAGAGTTAATAGGTTACATAAGACTGGCTAATAAAATTACTCTTGCATCGTGTTCCCTTCTTCAGAGAGTAAGACAATATATATATGCTAATATATATATATATACACACACACACACATACACCTAACCCGGTTAGTGTTCAGTCCATTCTGTCATGGCCTTAGAACCCGAAATAGTAATTTTGACTATATTTGCATGGCATGTCCACTGATTCCTCTTCTAGAAAACAGTAAGAAGGAAAAAGGAGCTGGATGACTTTTAGGTGGGCAAATGCCACCTTGAAATATAACAAGGAACTCCTATCACCTTGTAAAGAAAATTAATGGCAATCCAGTTCCAAGTGTCTTACAAATCTGCAATAACTGGAGAAACTGTAGTTCTAATATTCTCTATAAAATCTGTAAGAAGCTCTCCAGAAGACTAAACCAAACACAAGTGTTAACACCCACATAAAATCACTAGTAAGTCAACAGTCCAGGAGGGAGCAGAGTGAGCCATAGCATGGGAACAGCTCACTGTCAAACAAATTTCTCTGCTTAAAAACTTTTATTAATGTATTACAAGGCAAAAAGAAAAAAATACAAAAAGGCAAAAAAGTTGTTTAGTGTGACAGCAGAATGAAACTGACAAAGGCCATGCAGGCATTGTATTCAGAACTACAGCGTAAAAGACAAAACCCCAAAGTAAGGTCCATGCCTTTAGACCTGCACATGCACAACTTGTGCGAACATCACAGTAACTTTTTGGATATAAACCTAGAAGTAGTTGAAAGGTAAGTTTTGTAATTAAAATATGAAACCGATTTCAGGCGGATAAAACAAATGGATGAAATACACAAGGCAACCACTGAAACAGTAATGCCACTAGGTTAAACAATGAAATGTACTCAGTAGCACTGAAAAACAAGACTCTTCTGTTACATATCATCTCACTTCCAGCTGTTGGGCAAGACAGCAATTTTTAGCCATACAGAAGGTAAAAACAGCCCCTCGCATTTACCTGAGTGAGGCCGGGTCACTGCACTCTCGTAGAGAGGGATTCCTTCCCCAACATTGTTGAAGGCTTTCAGAGTTATGACGTAATGGGAACTTGGGTCTAAAGAGAAAAAAAAAATATCCAGAGAATTCTGTTTTCTGCTTCTCCATATTCTCTTTACTAAGCATTTTAGTTTTTAATTGAACTACATGAAACTAGACTAAATGGGGACTGAGAAACAAACCAGCTGTTCATGTTCAATACTTCTCACACAGTGGAAGTCTATAGTCACAGCAACTCTACTTTACGTACAGCCAAAACAGTAGTGCAGAAAAACATTTTTTAAATGAACATTTTAAGCTGCTCCACTGTAAAATTAGTCAAAACTCCAATTTTACGGAACTTCTCAAAATACTAATATTTTTAGTATTTTTTTTTTCACATTTTTATTTATTTTAATAATAATTTTTGTTTGGGGATATTTTACCTACCACAGAGAATTCTGTGGAGGAGCAGCTCTATGTTTTTCTTTCAAAGCAGTTGCTACTGTATCTTGGTGACATTTTAGTTTCTATTTTGTCTGAAGCCAGCTGTTCTGTAGCTCCAGAAAGTGAATAAGGGAGCACTGCTTAGCATGTAAGATTTTGTAATAAGGGTTGAAAGGAAAGCATCAGATCAAAATGCACTATGCTTCAAACTCAGTAAAATTACAATTTAGGGTTTGGAAGGAGCTTTTTATTCCCCCTCCTCTTTTTGTATCATCAGAAATTCCCATTTATGTGGTATTTATCAACAGTCTGCAATTTGATATAATATCTGAAGACGGAAAAAGATCTTAAAACCATGCTTTTTTAACCATAGTTACCATAGTTTTTAATTTATAATACCACAGTTAGAAAACAGTAACATAAATGAGCAGTAAAACTCGGGCACTGATGTGAATTCCTTTCCTTACCCAGGTTTTCAATGGTGTAGTATCTCTGCTTGTAGTCCACCTTGATGGTCTGAGCATGAGGGCTGCCGATGCCATACCCTATAGCATAACCTCTCACCACGATGTTCTGGTTTTCAGGTGGAGTCCAGCTGACAACAATACTGGTGACAAGTGGCCGGACATGTAAGGAACTGGGAACTTCAGGAACACGAGTTTCTGTTAAAGAAAAATGCCTGATTTGAAGGATTTCTCTTAAATTAAGGTAATAACTTGAAGAGCTATGAGCTAGCAATGTAAAAGCAATCCAAAATAAATACCTACTAATGTCCATATCTTTAACTTCTGAAAAATAAATAAGGACTTTTGTCAGGCTACTGGAGCCCACCATATGCTGACAGAGTATAAATAATTCTATGCAATAATCAACTGAGTTCCTCACTCTAAAATAAAATCATCTCAGAGAGGTCTCCTTCCTGCAAGGATTTCATTTTAAGGAAACATGCTGCATTTATCTAAAAACATTTAATAAAGCACTACTACAGGATTATTTGGATCATAATATGCCATTGACTAGCTAGCCCAGGGAGTTTATGGTCCCCAGCTGACACAGATGATCAATTAAATTTCACAACTATTAAATACAGAAAAGCTACAGAATTGCAATATGACAAATGACATTAACTGCACAGAAGTTAGTGCACTGGAGATATACTCTGTAGGGTTTTTTAACACCTCTTGCATACATGCTCCTGATTGTACTCGCGCTGATTCTGCAAAATTACACAGACCCTACTGACACTAAATTGCAACACTGACTCCCATTTACATTGAGAAAACTGTAAAGTGAATTACTTTCTATTGAAAATTAAAAAGTAGACACAGTGTAAAAAGGAATTAAGCCTTAAATGTCTAATGAACCAGAGAAGTTAAAGATTATCTGTAGATACATTTGTATGGTATTAAAATTATCCACATGAGCTTGCTCAAGAAAGAAAAGCAAAACATAAGCATCTTCTTTCCAGTATGCACATACATAAATATCTCACACATGTCTACAGAAGGATATAAATACCATGTGACATTGTCTTAACTGTGAATCTTCATTACTTTATTCATTGCAAAGAATATGCATTAAGAATGTTACAGATTTCCAGCCAGGAATGTTACATTCCCATTTGAAAAGACAACAAAATCAACAGAGAATGGAAAGGTTCTTCACTCTCTTTCTGCTCTATTTAAATTTCATGCTGATGCTATCCTCTGGCAAAGTTGTAAACTTCAGTCCAAAAGCAGAGCACATTTTCATTATACTGTGTAAGCACTACCTATTTACAGAGCTCTGCTTCAGATTGAGAACCTAGTGGATTCTCAAAGCTGCAAGGTTGTGTCATGTCACATCCAATTAGAGGAAGACAGACACATAGATGAAAGCCATTTCAACTCTAGAAAGCTATTTTAAATAACTGAACTCTACTGTTAGCACTGGGTTTGGGGCTGTTCTTGATTAAGCATTGCAGAGTGAGCATTAAGAGGATGAATACTAAGTTTAGCATCAGTTTTGCATGGGTGCTCAAGGGCTTTCATCACCCGCATGCTGAAGCTATCTTCCAACAGCAGAGAGCACATCTTGAAGCTCTTTCATTATTCTGTCTTCCAACTGCCAGTAGCACTGAATCTCAAGCCACTCAGATGTTAAAGAAATTACCACATCCTGAGGCACTAAGCTAAAATGCCCCTCCAGCTACTTCAACAAAGTCAAGAGGCAGGCTGGCCTGCATAAGAGAACTTGTGTGTGACAACAGCACTAATTAAATGTTTTTCTGAAATAGCAACGGTCTACCCAGTAGCACCAATTCCATGTCGGCAGCTCCAAAGAGATTTGTCTCAGTCATTCTCTGTGAGATGCTCAAAAATTTGCTCATTTGAATTCTGCAAGACTCGGGTTCCCACTTACAAATCACTCTAGTGTACTAAATACAAACATCTGGAGCAACTATCAAAGGTAAAAACTTTCCACAGATCATTTTCCAATTTTATTGTTAAACTCTACATGGGAAAAACAAGCTTTTAACATGATTCTGTATCCCGCATACCGTGGATCTTTGGAATTGGTGGAAGGGGCTTATTTTCTGATGGAAGGTTTGGTCTATGTTAGTCTGCCAGTACTGAAAATGCAGTCAATATCCTTTTATTCTGAAGTGGCAAACTAACAAATACTGGGAGTCACATGTTCTCTTTAGAAAAGAGTCTAAGTCAAAATAACCACAATTTCTTAAAATTTCAGGAAAATTGTTTTCAGAGACCATGGTATCAGTGAAGCACAACAATAAGGCCGCAAAGGCCCACAGGCAACAACACTGTTTTCCACTGCTTCTTTCCTGCTGCAGCTCCTCTCTCCTGTTTGACAAACTCCAATGCTGCGACCACAGTGCAGGCATCGCTACCCTGTATTCCAAATAGCCTGACTCCAAATTGCCAGCTGCCATGCTGAGCTCTCTGAAGCACACTGCACACTGACACAACTGAGGTGCTACATAAAGATACAGTCACTATGTTACTTCCCTTCAGGAAAACAGTCCTCCTATCTCATTTCCATAGCATGTTAACTCCTGAATGATAAACACGATTTTATTATAATAGAGCCATTATTATTGTTATATAGATCTTCTTATGCAGTATTATTTGAATATTGAATTACTGACATCTGTCATTCATTCTGGTTAATTATTTCCAGAAAAAAAACCCACAATGCCAGCATACAGTATTAGGAAGCATAGAAGTAGGGTTTAATTTCAATCCATTTTATTGACTTGGCAAAAATTTCATGTTAAAATAGAAATTAATTTCACTTAACCATAAATGAAGCACAGTGTACAAATAGAATACGGTAAAACTAGTTGTCAACAATCCAGTTTCCTTTAAAAAAGGGAATCACTCTTTAGTGTGCCCTGCCCATGAATTCTAATGTTTTTTATGTCACAAATATGGTCATGCTTAGGATCTTACCATCTAGATCACTCTCAAATGTTTCTGATGACACCCAGTCAGTAGCTGGTCCGGTGCCATTAACTGTCAAGGCAGCCACTCGGAAGCTGTATTCTGTCCCTCGTTCAAGACCTAAGAGACAAAAAGCACACAAGGTACCAAACTAGAAATTCCACTGTGAGAGCAAGGACCACAGTTCCTAATTAAACAAGTAGAACCTGGCAGTAAGGAGTCTTTCAAACCCCTGCTGCCACAGTGTGAGGTCAGGAGTGGAAACAGCTCTAACCCCCACGCAGCTCTGCTATGGAATCTAGCACCAGCAAGGCTATAACAGCTGAACTGTGACTGGAGACACTCAATGTTGTGACATCCCACAGTCTGGGCCCACTGGGAGGTCCTGTTCGCAGCCAGCTTGAATTTCTGGCTATTAATTAGCTTTAAGGAAAGAAACACCCACATCTGTAACTAAACCTACATGTAGGGTATAGACAACAAGTGATCAATCTGAGCAAGTAGTTTGTTTCTTGTATATAAGAGTGTATAGTCAATAACCAAAGCAGTATGACAATGCACTTAAAATATGATATATTGAACTTCTTCAACAGGCTTTGTTGCTGCCAAAAATACAGTTACAAGCATGTATCAACTCCTAGTCTGTGAGAAAACCGAAACCTATTCAGTCCATTGGACTTTCTAAGAACCTATCAAAACATCTTGTGAAGAAGTGCACAATTTCTTCTCTTTTGACTAACTGTTCAATTACAGAGATTTAAGAAAAAAACAAAATATATTCTTGCTCCTGTTCTCATGGACTGTTTATTTCTGCTAAACACCGTTCTACTTCTGGTAGCAATATAGAATTTATAAATAATGTATGAGACTGGATTTTTTAAGTGTGCAAAATAGAGGATATATTACATTCATGCCAGAGAGAAGGAAGAAGGTTGCTGTAAGTGAAACTAGATGGGATGATTTGCACAGATGCCTGAGGTAAGAAGTTTACAGGACTCTGCACTGGGCTTGCCCACCTGACCACGTCTCTTTGGCATCCTTCTCTGTACACTTATTCCTAGCACACGCGCAGACACAGTGAGTTCAGGATCACATTCTCCAGGCAATTCTTATGTCTTTTATAAAGGTTTTAAAAGGACTCATCCAGTTAATGTAGCAAATCAATGTCAAAATTAGGCTAGAAAATAGCCAGTCCATGCTACCTCATAATGTACAAACACTCATTTCAACTATTTTCATTTCTTCTTCCAAGACAAGGGCCCTACATTAACACATCTTTGAGCCTCAGCCCATTAAAAGCACCTTAAAAAAAACCATTTTGATGCAAACCCAAAGCTTGCAAGTAATAGCTCACCTTCAATTAATTGAAACAGTTGGGTCCCACCAATGCTCTCTGTTACGTCACTCTTGCGGGACACTTTTCGGTAGCGAATTTTGTAGCCAATGATTTGTCCACTATGTGTCCCTGCAGGAGGTGGCTGCCAGTGAAGCATGATGCTCTGTGGAAGGCAGGAGGTCTTTGTAAAATCATAGCTTCTCACGCAGTCAGAGAAACTACTCTCATGCTTCATGAAACATGAGACAGAAAGACATGCACACTGAAAAAATGGCATTTTCATGTAGGAAACCATAAGCTACATGTAAGAAGTGCAAACCTTTTAATTCAGTGATAGCCTAGGTCACGCATGTGCCTACAGAAGTTCACCTCAAAGCATTTAGATTCTATTAGCCCTCTCGATTCTAATTTCACAAGTAGCCCCTTGGGTTTCCCTTTCATTTCTTCAGGTTATCTTAAGACACAGTTAGGACCAGCATTTTCTCTAAAGGGTACCAGTTATCCGAACTGTAGTTTATGTGCATGATGGTATTTATTTTTAATTGTATGGGCAGTAGAAGAAGGTATTTGGAAAAGAGTTCTTTTAGAAAAGGCTTTTTGAAAAATCTCAAATTCTAATCACTAAAGCCATAATGACTAAGTGTAGAATTTTCTCTTTTGAAGTACCCAGGAAACTAGAAACATGCATATGTATGCATACAAATTGTAAAAAACAGTTCAGCAACAGGAACACATACAAGCTCTGGAGTTTCAGGCTTCTGTGCCTGGTTAAGCCTCTTTCATAATTAGTCTCTATGCTTTGGTGAATTGCTACTATCTTTACTGCATTCCATTATGTACAATCCACAACTGGACTGTGGTTCCAGCCCCATGTTCAGACACTCTCCTGTTGAGCAACTCACACAGAAATACCTGAAAAGCAGGATGGTAGAATAAAAGATCCAGAGCAGCTCTAGGATTTGGTTGATCTAAGACCTGACAATCTTTTATTTATCCATTACAAACAGGAAATTCTCCACATCTTACCTTAGAATTCCGTACCTCCAGTGTTAGATTCTGAGGTGGAGCACTGGGGACTAGAAACATTACAAGAATTACAACTCCAAAATTTCCATATACTGTACTAAATACTGTATCTTCATACATAACTGCTCTCTACTATCATTTATTAAGAAAGTACAAGCTATTCTGGATTAAGACACTACATAAAGTAACTATAAAATTCCACCAGTGGTACTTTATGACACAGTGACTGGCTTAGGAGGTTTACATATTTTCATCACCAAGAACAAACTCACTTTTTATTCAGGTCTTCACTTTTCCCAAGTATATAAATAAAAATTATTTTCTATTTAAAGGTACTTCCCATAAACTCTAAGAAAAAGAGATCACATTCAGTACTTTTCAAAATCAAATCTTTAATTTACATGCTTCATTCTGGCAATCCACATTTATAATTCTACCCATAGTTCTTGTTATCATGCCTTTTTGCACCAGGAAAACCTCAGAATCAACACATCTCTGTTACTGAAGAGATGAAGTGTATCACAAGGATAGTTTCTGCTTTTAAACTTCCACTCTTTGTTAGTTCATTACTAGCTGTAGCAACTTGCTGGTCATGACAGTGAAACTATGAGACAAAAAACGCAAAGTAAGAGAGAAACTAAGAGCAAGGAAATCCTTGTTGCAACACTTCAGACGCCCAGAGGTTATGTCAAAGGCAAAACAAGGCTCCCCTGCAGAAACATGAGGCTCCAACAAAGCACAAGGATAGGGAAGGAGCACAACACTAGTAAAGATTGTTCAGAAGAAGGTATTTTCCAAATAACTTGCACATGTCACAGCAATACCTAAGAAAACACTCCTGAGTGCATAAAGGAGCCCTGCAACAAAGAGAAAGGTATGTTGGGATGTTAAACAAATATCCCTCTCCTGCTATCCCACCACAGAGGTATAGACAATGTGGGTTTGGTTTTCCTTCTCTCTTGCCAACTGATCTGAGACTGAAATCATCAGACCTAGGGAGTAAGTGCTATATGTCTTTCAAAAAGCACCACAAGTTAAGAGGAGGAAATGAAGTAAAGCTAAGCACTTCTTTTTTAAGTGTTTTTTTGGTTTACATGGTTTGTGCCTACTTTCAGAACAGCCTTAAGTCATGGCTTTCACACATAGTGATTCTTAATGCATATATTGAAAACTTGCTGAGAGAAAGGACACAGCCATGTAAATAGCGATATACACATATCTCTCACCACATACACAGTTCATTTCATGACAAAGTAAACTCAGACTCAGGCCAGATTAAGAATTTAATCAGCCCAACAAATAAAATGAATTTCCCAGGTGCTGCTACTCCATGCTTCAATAGGAAAGCCATAGCCTAGGCTGTGATGTACAGTAATCACCCAGGCAGTAGGATCATTACATGCTGATGGCTCAGACAGACTGTGAGGACTGGTTGGTACGGGAAATGCTTGCAGACTGGGGCATGATGCAGAGACTACATTTTTAGCTGTAATACCCAATTGCTTCCTGGAAGACCAAGAGAAGAGAAGAAATGCTTAAAAGTAGCACAATTCAAATTGTAATACCTGCAACAAATCAACTGGAACAGATGAGGAGCAACAAAAACCCTACAGAAAAATGTGTAAGCTTGTTAAATATAAGCTAGAAGAAGCTTAGAAAAAAATCCCTGCAGGGAAGATGGAGATTGCCTACAGATGCTATAATAAGAAAACACAAGAAGAAAATGTGCATCATTCATCTGGAAAGATTTGAGAGATTGAAGCAGGAGAACAGCATGCTTAAGCAGCAGATTTATAAGACAATAACAAGTACGACAACATCCTTCAGAAAGCTTTAGAAAATAAATTTCTATAGGTTAACCGTGAAAATGTAAGTTGGGCCAGAACAAACTTCAGGAAAACTTGAAAATGACATTACAACTAAGAATAAATACTTCAAACAAATAAGCAATTGCAGAGGCTGCAGATGGTCAGGGTATGACAGTAAAAGATATGGCCACACAACTGTTTGCTTAGCATTTGTACTGGGTGAAAGAACAGGAGAGGTTTCCACGACACCCTTTACAAGGGACTTACAGGATCTCTCAAACCAAAATGTCAATACATGGCATTATGGAAGAGTCAGACAGAACACAGCAGCGTGTTGCCAGGGTTAGGTGCTGTTCACCCAGGATTTCTCAAGGAACTTATGAATTAAACGGCTGCATAACTTTCATGTAACCTGTCACAAGTTACCTTGACATTAGGAGATCACACACACAGACTCACACACACAGGACCAGCTAGAGTAGGTCACACAGGAACTTGTCCAGGTGAGTTGTGAATGTGTCCAGGGAAGGAGACTCCACAACTCATCTGGGTTTCTTGTATTTCTTTGGAACCTCTTATGTTTCAGCTTATACACATTACCCCTTGTCCTATCATTGGCCATCATTGAGAACAGCCTGGCTCCATCCTCCTGACATCCACCCTTTACATAGTGAAACATTAATGAAGTCACCCCTCAGTCTCCTCTTCTCCAAGCTGAAGAGTCCCAGTTCCCTCTAACTTTCACCATAAGGGAGATGCTCCACTCCCTTCATCATCTTTGTGGCCCTGAACTTAACTCTCTCCAGCAGCTCCCTTTCCTTCTTGAACTGAGGGGTCCAGAACTGGACACAATACTCCAGATGTAGTCTCACGAAGGCAGAGTAGAGGGGGAGGAGAACCTCTCTCAATCTACTAACCACAGTCTTTCTAATACATCCCAGGATGCCAATGGCCTTCTTGGCCACAAGGGCACATTGCTGGCTCATGGTCATCCTGCTGTCCACCATAACCCCAGGTTCCTTTACCCTGTACTGCTCTCTAACAGTTCATTCCCCAGCCTGTACTGATACATGGGGTGATTCTTTCCCAGATGCAAGACTCCACACTTGCCCTTATTGAATTTCATTAGATTTCCCCCTGCCCAACTCTCCAGCCTGTCCAGGTCTCGTTGAATGGCAGCACAGCCTTCTGGTGTGTCAGCCACTGTCCCCAGTTTAGTATCATTAGCAAAATTGCTGACAGTGCCCTCTGTTCCCTCAGCAAGGACATTAATGAATATATTGAACAGTATCAGTTCCATTATGCAAAGAAACTGAAGCTACAATAAAGCATGAAATTCATAGATACATGGAGTAGTAACAAATATTTGTCACTTTTTAAAAGAAAATCCTGCATGACAAACCTGTTGGAGCAGAATTAAGAAATGAACCAAGGAGAGGATAGGAGAGAGATCCTTGATTGAGCAAACAACTCGTTAAACAAAAGGAAAGAGAAAGTAGGAGTGTAGGTGGTGAGAGATGACCCCTGGAGCTCCAATGTGGTACGTACTGAGACCCTTGTCATTCAACACACTCATAAGTGATTCAACACATTCATAAGCAGTGAGCTGACAAATATTAGTACAGAGAAGATCTAAAGGGAAAGAAGTGCAGAAAGACCTCAGAACATTTCTGTACCATGATATTAAAGTAACAGATGAAATTCATGGTAGATAGATACGTGGAAAGAATGATCCTACTTCTACGTGCAAAACAATGGCTATAAGTAAACCCACTCCACCAAGCTCCATCTATCCTAAAAATGTCACCTCAGTGTTCATGAGCAAAAGAAGTCAGTCAAATGCTAGTAATTACACACTTGCACCTTTGATACTACTACTACTTTGATACTTTCATGGAAGACAAACTGAATTATGAATACACAGAAATTGAGTCCAAAAGTTCCCCAGAAACTACTGGACACACAGAGGATTTGGGACAATATTCCTCTCTGCTAATGTGTTCTGCTCCTGGTCACTCCTGGAGAAGGGATTCCAGGCTAGGCTCACTTTTGGTCTTATATTCTTATATATCTCTACAAAAATAAAATTGTTGCATCAATATCTGTATTTGATAACATAAACACTTGATTTGCCTTAGAAAGAAAAATATTTGCCTTAAAAAAATACTGCTACCATTTCCTGTTTTTGTTATCGTATGTAATTTAATTATTAGTATCTGTGCTGGAGCCCAAACAAAGACAAGCAATGTTTTCCTGTATGACTACAATTAAAACTAAAACTCTTCAAAAGCAGAAGCCTGATCATAGGTAAAAATATTATAGAACCTAAAAAATAATTTGGAGTTGTTGGATTCAACATAGATTTTTTCTGCCTGCTCTTCTTTGTAGAACCAAAAACTCATGAAAGAAATGATTGATGTTGTATTGAAGGACATCGTTGTTTTGTAATCACAATACCAGAAACTTTGGCAGGTACAGTAATTTTCTTTCACTCAATTTGAAAAGCCTCTGGGGGAACTTCCGCCATGGTATGGCTGTATGCAACAATGACATTATTAATAAAATAGGACAAAAATTAACAAAAGACTTCGGAGTCTGGTTAAAAATTCACTTAAAGGAAATTACCAGCTAATTCCTAAGGAAAAAAACCCAAGGAATAAAGCATCTTACCATCTGACAATGTTCGTACAACAACATCATGGGTTGAGACCCCGGGACCATGTTTATTGTAAGCTACCACACGGAAACTATACTCTGTGTATTTCTTCAATCCATTAATGGTGTGGGAGAGTCCTCCTACATCCACATCCTGTTTATAAAGACACATACATACAAGTCAAGGTCAGAATTTGTCTTTAACTATTATAAATGTCTTAAGAAGTAGCACCTGCAGGGATCAAATCCACAGTTTATGTAGCCAGGTCTTGTCAAGATGCTAACAGTGAGCTTGTTAGGGACATTTCTACCCATCTGATGTAAATCATAATACCAACACCACTTCTGTAAATGAAAAGAGACCTGGCAAACATGCCTGTTAGTAAGAATTATTGCATTATGAAGAGTGGAAGTAAAAAAGGTAATTTTATCTGAGGAATACAACATGGCTATTTAAAAACTGATGTAAAATATTATTTTGAAAGGTAACATAAAATATTCTCCCCTTGGCTTTTTAAAGCTGGAACCACACTCAGATGCAATCAGTTGGGAAATTAAAGGACTGGGATTAATCCTCCTGAAGTTGTTGTTATTCTCAGGTGGCAGACTGTACTTCTACAGAATACACTGGGTTCTTTCAGTAGAATCATAACAAAATTTAATCAGACACTGTAGTGGTTTTGGCCTGGGCCAGGTTTTTCAGTATCAGGGGGGCTAAAGGAGTGGCTTCTTTAAACAAAAAGAGTTGCCAGAAGCTTCCCCTGTAGCTGACAGGGTTAGGGCCAGTAAGTTTTAAGTTGGACCCTGCACCTGACCCAGGCCTGGCCAATTAGTGGTAGAGGTCACACCTCTGTGAATAACAGATTTGAGCAGAAG
>WBNH01008237.1:19217-122446 GCA_013401255.1 Urocolius indicus
GGGGGAGGTGTTTTAAGACGGTTTTATTTCTTGTCTCCCTGCTTTTATTGTTTCCTTAATAAATCAAACCTTTTTCTCCCTAAGTTGAGTCTGTTTTGCCTGTGAAGCTAATTGCCAAGTTTGATCTCTCCGTCCTTATCTCAAATCACAAGCAGTTTGTTATATTCCTCTCTGTCTCTCCTGTCCCGTTTAGGAGGGGAGTAATATTATGACTGGGTGGACATCGAGATAAACCACCACAGACACTCAGCAGTATCAAAATATCAATCATTGGAACTCAGGAAATAAGAACAGTTTAGATTAAGAATCATGCTAAAATCGGTCATTAGCCTACTTTACTAAAAAACCCAGCCAACCTATAATAACTATGCAAGCAGCCTTTACACTGTCTGAACCACCACTGTGAAATGATGACAGAGCTATGATTTGCCTTCTCCACTCATGGTATGATGGACTTCCTCAAAAGCTACTTGATGCTGATGAATAGCTAAATAAGCTATCACATGAAAACCCCTGGCTTCAATTCCAAGACATATATATTTTGTGCTGGATTTTTAATATCAAATATATCCATATTTTAGACTAAAGGATTCAGTATACCAAAAAATGAACATTTCACAAGGTGTTTCTAGAAATTTAAGTTAAAAACAAAAGAACAAAGGTTGTTAACAGCAGTGTGTATCAGGCAGGAAGGGCCCAGTGTTGTACCTGTTCAGTGTCCTGCCCCTTCTCCATATAGTAGAGCTTGTAGTTCTGGATTTCTCCATTGCCAGACAGTGGTGTTTCCCAGCTAACAGTAACGGATGTGGGAGAAGTGGCGTATGCTCGGATATTGGGTGCTGGACCAGGAAGCTGAACTGAAATGTAAACATGAAACTCTGCTAGTCAAGTCCAACCATTAACATTTGCAGCATCAACTTCAGCATCATTTAACATCAACTTAATCAACTTCAGTTAAACGGTGAGTATTTTTTCACATCTCAGCACCTCACAGAATCACAGAGCGGTTTGGGTTGGAAGAAACCTTGAAGATCACCTCGTTTCAGTCCCCACTGCCATGGGCAGGAACACTTTCCACTACAGCAAGTTTCTTCAAGCCTCGTCCAACTGGCCTTGAACACTTTCAAGGATAGGGCAGCCACAACTTCTCCGGGCAGCCTTTCCCATCCTCACAGAGAACTCTTTCCTTACTTTTCATCTAAATCTCTGTTTTTTCAGTTTGGAGCCATTTCCCATTATCCTATCACTACCTGGACTTGTAAAAAAGTCTCTCTCCAGTTTTCTTGTAGCCCCTTTTAGGGACTGGGTTCATTGGGGAGTATAAAGGCGGGACCAAATTTCTTACAGAGATCCTGCTCCTTGTCTCAGATTCCTCTTGTCCTGAATGATCCTAACAAATGACAGATCTGGCATTTTCTTTTCTCTTTCAGTTAATGACTACTATTGATCCCAAAGTGAAGATGACTCAAAATATTTACAGCTTACCCTCAGGCTGAGTTGCTACCTTCAGTGGCACTGAGCTCTCACCAGGGCCATGCTTGTTCTGAGCCACAACTCGAAAAACATAAACTGTTTCTGGCATCAGGTTTTGGATCATTACTTGCGTCTCTCCAGCACGGCTTGTATTTTCAACACGTTCCCTTTAAGAAACAAAAGAGTCAGGCACAGAAAGATTAATTGATTAATAAGAGAAATTTTGAGGGGTAAATAAAGGACAGTTGCTACTTGGAACAAATCTGGGACGTATCCCATTTGAATGTATCTAACGTGTTAATGACATGGTTACTTATACCGCACTGACTATACAATCTAACAATAATATGCCAAAATTGCTGGTGACAGTTTCAAATTTTGTAACTTCTTTTTGAGAAAAAAACCAACCAAACTGCACATAAATAAAAGATTGAACTCCACTTAACATCACAAAATTATAAGTAGTTTCTTTGTTATTCTTGTAACAGCATGCAATCACCACCAGTGACAGTTTATCCTACTACTCTGAAGGCAGAAGAAAAAATGTTTAAGCACCATAAGTCTGGCAATATTTAAGGCATTTTTATTAACACTGTGAGGCTGGCCTTCTGTGTACTTTTCAAAGAAGCTTTTTAATGTACTCTTCTACCTCCAAAATTTACTTAGTTCCTCCCTAATATTTAGATTTTTTTTAAAACCACCTGCAGACTCCAGCTCATGCCCAACAGGCAGATAGCTGGGCCATTTATGTGGGTATCACACAAGGAGTCAAGTCAACACAAGGCACGGCCTATCTGGGTCTCCACTGCTCTCAGCAGGGCTTTACTCCTGTATTGTGCCTGGGGACTGGGCACGTGAGGGTGTTTCTCAGACCAGTGTGAAGACACTCACCTCCAGCAGCACCAAGGAGACAGCTCCAGCCTACGTAACCCTTCCATAGTGCTTGGAAAAAAGAGTGCCATGGGAACAAGCATGTATGCCAGGTTCAGTAAAAAGGTCAACATTTTGCAAGCTGGAAGCTTCAGTCCGGTTTGGAGAACACATTTTGTGCCTTAAGGCAAGCTGAAAAATTATTGCCCACATTTAGGGAACTGCCATGGCACTCTTGCAGCTTCACCCCTGTGGGAGCACACTCTTGGGCCAAAACCAGTTCAGGAAACTCACAGTCCTTATCAAGCTCCAGATAAGATGAAAAGATTAATTCATCAGCTATCTACAGCTTTTCAACACGTTGCTGCTGTCACATGAACTTCACAGAGCTACATTTGGGTAACATCACCTACACTCTGTCCTGTCAAAAACTTCCTCACTAAGAAAATGTGACCGCTTGGAATACAATTCCTTTTGTCTGCTAGACTTTGTTTAGCTCTACAGTAGAGGGCAGATGTTTCTCATCCCAATGATTACCTGCTAATTCAGTCCTTTTTAATGCAGAAGACCAGGCAAAATTATCCCACAGTCTCCTTTTTCCTACCTTTCAGCCATTATGATTCAGTTTATATCATGGAAACATGATGCCAAAATCCCCGTTTTTAATTTATTTCTTTTGAAATCAACTGGTATGGTTCACTTGCCATGATTTAGTTGAAAACATTTTGAAATCGCTGTTGATTTCTGCAGAATTACACTGTAATGTACAGAGGGAAACAATACACCTACTGTAACTAAAGAGCTATTTAAATACTTTTCTAGAATATTCTCCTTCATGCAAGGCGAGCTAAAATGGCATTGCATAAACAAATTTATATCAGATTTTTACTAATTTCCACTGTTAATTGAGCAGCATCATTATAGTATATTTGAATTAAAACTGTTTACAGAATATTTTTCTTACATTAATGTTTAGAAAGTGCTTTTTTGCAAAAAAAAAGTTGCCAGAGAATTGAGACACACACTAAATAATTACTATACCTAATGTACAATCAAACTGGGGGGAGACGGTGGGCGGGCAGGAAAAAGAGAAACTGTTTTCCCTCACTAACTTTGCCAGTTACAGCTAGTGCAAAATATTTGCTTGAAAACTCATTTTCCAATGGACATTTTCCTTCAAGATGTCTCTTAGGTACAATGACAGTATTTGAAAACACAGAATAAGTGCCAACTGACTCAGAACTGTAGAACAACATTCCCCTCCCATTGACATGCAAAATGTATAGCATTTTCTGCCTCAAGTGTAAATGCACTCACTGATTTTATCTAGAGGAAAAAAATCAGCAATTCAAGGTTATTATTTATTTTTTAAAAAAATCTAAATTCTTTTAATGGTAAGATAACATTTATCAAAAAGTAAACAGACATGTCAAAGGATTGCAGTTTTGAATAACAACTAGGAATTGTACCTTCCCTCACAAGAGGATGTTAAAAATATGGTGAGATTCAACTAATTAAGAGCTACATGAATCTCTCATTTATGCTCTTTCTTAGGGAGCCTTGATCATCTTTTACAAGCACTGATGTGTTTAGGTAGCCCTAATAGGTAACAAACAGATGGTCTATATGAATAACTATATTACCCTACAGAACATTATGGATATTTTAACTCATTCCAGTTTAAGCTCCAATTAAAAAGCTTTGTAAACTAGAATTAATATTTAAAATAGCTATCAAGTACCTAAGGGAAAAAGCCAATGGTTCAAAACCAGAAATAAGTGTTAATCTGGAAATGTGAAGTTTAAAGTTACATTGATAACAACAAATAACCTTCAGGGAATTATGAAAAAGTGAGTATCATCTGTGCCAGCTACATCAGCTGTATAGAGCCTGGCAGTGAGCTCCCAGAGACATTCTGACAGCATGATTACCCACAATTAAACTCCATTTTCTGTGTTTGAAGCACACTATGATGAACTGTGGATTTAATATTATAATCTCACATGTGTGATTTTCCATCTTCTACCAGCAACGTTTTAGCTATTTCTTTGATTTTTGTCAAAATCTTGAAAGTCCGGAATTCTTCTGAGTGTTTGTCTAACATTTCACAGAATTAAACCACCCTTTGCCTCCAAAACATTTGAATTTTCATTCATTTTGCAGGAGAATTGCCTTCAGTTTGCAATACCTAATGCAAAGGTGAAGTAACCATGTAAACCATACGACCTACAAGACTGACAGCCATTTTGATCTGATCAGATTACCTGAGTATTACTGGAGGTGTGACAACAAAGTCACAAGACAACCACTTAATTCCTACGTAACTGTCTCAATAAAAGTCCCTGACATTGCCAAGCTGATGTGAAGACATGCCACCAGTTGAGCTGGTGACACTTTGTAGCCAGTGAAACAAGCAGCTGCAAGCTGTCTTCACAAAGTCTCCAAACTTTGAAATGCTCCTCTTCCAGCACAGCTTCAGTTTCTCTGTAAAGTCATCTCCAAGATCTGTGTTTTCTCTCAGTCCTCCTCAGCAGACACCTCATGCTGTCAGAACCAGATTTAATCACTTCAGAAGTGATAAAATCAGCTACTTCAACTTTGACAGCATTTGTATTTTTCCTGTAATTCCTTGTTTGCTGATGCTTACAAATCTTCTGGAACGTTTAACTTAAAGGACATCATTTTTCTGCAAGCAGGTACTGAAATGTGTCATTTCCCTGGAGGCAGGGGCAGAGAGCAGAAGGCACCTCTGGGCAGCTGAAGCAGTTGGTGGTATAAAGCTGACACGGGGCACAGAAAAAGCCTTTCACAGGAGTGCTCCATGATTATGGGGGGCAAAAATCACATATTAGTCATCCTGTAGTTGTCTAAATGAGTGTAAAGGTAAAGGGTAAAGTTAGACACACAGAAATATGTGTGTTCTAAGCAAAGCAAGCATGAAGAACAATCATTAAAGAAGACGTGTCATTCTACATGTCAAGATCATTACCTGTTTATACCTTCCTTGGTGTAGAAGATTGAATAGGTGAGGTTGTCTCCTTGAGGGTCTGATGCAGGTGTCCGCCACGTCAATCTGATGAAGCGAGTGGAGACGAGAGTGGCCACGATGTCCCGTGGGGCTGAAGGCAATGGTCCTGTTGTAGCTGGTGCTAGATGGTCATTAGTGGCACTGGTCAGTGAAGTGGGAGGTAATGTTGGGATGGCAACATCTTGTCATGTGCAAACATTGGGGAATATGAAGGACAAACATCACCACGGTTTAAAAAAAGAAAACAGAAAAAAAACACAAAAGAAATAAACAAAACCACGATGGGAAAACAGAAGAAAATGAACACACACAAAAAAGGCCATTAAACTGAAGGCTGACATGCAAGCAAAGGTAAATACTGGAAACTAATGGGAGATATTAAAAGACACATCACTGTTGAGCAGGCAGACCAAATCTCCTTTGTAATGGAAGTGGAAAGGGAAAGGGAAAGGTGAAAATAAAGGATAAAATACGACCTCACATGAGGACATACCAGTGGCAAACAACATTTTCATTTCTTTGTAAAGCTGATGTAATACCAAACATTTACCAATAAAAACCCCAACTTGTATTATTTATTCAAAAATATACCCAGACTCAATTTTCTTCTGTATTTGATTAACATGCTCAACTAATTTATACTATTCTCAATCATATAAAAATGATAGAAGAATACACAAAATTAATTTAAGTGCAAAGTCATCCAGCTTGTGCAATTCACCTCTGAAATCAATTCACATGGCAACTGCTTTCTGAACTGTTTGGGTTCTACTAGCACCCATGGTAAGATATGGTGACAAACGTGGTATGGCAGTGTAAATACTGATATTTTTCCCAAACTTTCACTAAGGTCATTGTTTTCTTTCCATCAATGCTTTTCCTCCTTCTCCTAACATATATTACATCATTTTACACAGATACTAACAAGCATAAACAACTCTTCCTTCACATTATACAAAGACTTTTCAAACTTTTTGTGGTAAGTCATGTATGTCTTCCTGTGTTGCTCCTTTAAAG
The DNA here is from genome assembly GCA_013401255.1 of Urocolius indicus. Lineage (NCBI taxonomy): Eukaryota > Metazoa > Chordata > Aves > Coliiformes > Coliidae > Urocolius > Urocolius indicus. Next base: position 25,606 of record WBNH01008237.1, read on the forward strand.
CTAGGATAAATCTCTTGGATTATTGCATTAAAAGGATGGTCAATTAACAGCACAAGCTGTATCATACAAACACCTGTTCTCCAAATCCTATTAAAGCAATTCATTCAGTTATTCTAACAGTAATGTTCAGCAGCTGGACCACAATTACGACAGAGTATTACAGGAAGTACAATTAGTAACAAAACCCTAAAGCTCAGGATATTCTGCATTTTTCTATATATTTACCAAGCTTAATCTACCTGATGACATTTTCCACACAGGAATCTATGCTGCCAAATACATGTATTCACGTATAATTCTAGAGTGGCTCAGATTTTGTCCAGAAAGAAGTTCAGGACTAGTAGATCTTTTGTAGAGAGCTGTAGCATCTCCACCTAACATACTACCAGAACACGTTCATGTCTGTCTTGACAGACAAAGAGAAAACTGCCCACAAAAAGCCTGACTAAACCAGAAAACATCAAACAACACACCAAGAACACCTCAGCCACACTGAACAATCTCTTACCAACAAGCACCTCATTTTCAAACCTAAAAAAACCTTGTCAACCAAAGCAGCATCTCACGCTTGGGACTGGCAAAACTCTCATTTTTTTTCATTTCTGTTTCTTACACAATGGTGGAAAAACAAATCCTTTGATTTTATCAGATTTGCACAAAGTAGTAAGAGTATGTGAGCAGAACTACAAGACACTGTACACACCACCACAAAGACTGGGTATTTCATGAGACCCGTGACCACCAGGAACAAGGTCCAGCTCCATGGGGACATTGGCAGTGTTCCTCTTCCCTTCCTGTGGAACAATGTGCCTCTTACTGTTCCATAGCATCTTCCACATTTCCTGAGGCTCTTGTTCATGCTTTATTGTGTCTCTCAGAGACTATCTATCCTGTCAACTGGAAAGCTTCACTCCACCAGAAAGTACTGGTGTAAATACAATCAATGATCATCAGTTTAACTACATTTGAGTTACATGTTTCCTCTTGCTTTCATACTGAAATCAAGACGTTTTACTTCAATATCTGTATCTTTTACAGGACTCTGCAAGACTCTTGAGGTAAGGTACATATATATTTTGGTATTGAAGATATGGATCACAGGAAGACAAGTACTCCTGAGTATCATTTTAATTATCCTCTTTACACTGTAATAGTCACAGATCACAATTACATATTCTCACACCCCTCTCAACCAACAGACTACACCATCAATTTCACATTCCTTGCAAAACCTACACTATTTTTATGTTCTCATAATTAGATTTCTTACAGAAATAACATGTTTTAGCTCTTCTTCTGGATTCAGACAGGGCCTCCATGACCCCAGATAAAAGAACTACCTCTCCTACCTCTGCTATCCATTAATAAGGAAATAAATCCATAAATATGGAAAATGTCTTTAAAGGTTTGATAGTCAATGACATCTTTAGCTTGAATGAGCCTTAGATGATAGAATTTAAGTTCCTGAGGAAATCGAGGAAGGCATGTGACATTATCAAGACAGTGAACTCATAAGAAGAAATAAGCATGGTCACAGGACATATGCAGTCCCATGACCAATTCAGATCAGGGATAAACCACTCAAAACCCCAGAATACTCCCTTTTCCTACATGAAAACAAAAGAGAACAAAAACAACAGAGAACTCTTGGCCCAGATTAAGTACACAAAGCATAAAGGAAGCAAAACCAGAGACCAAAATGGCTAACCAAAGGAAAACCAAAAACATCATCCAGGCCTATAGAGGTGGAAGTAGGAAAATCCAGTCTGGACTGGTGGGCTGTGTGTAGAGCTGGCTGTCCCAGCAGGCTCCCAGAGTCATGGTGAATGAGGTGAAGACCAACTGGCAGCCCACACAATAAGTAGCATTGTCCAGGGCTTGATACTGGGACATAAAGGGTTGTGTATCTTCACTCGTGACGTAGAGGATGGAACAGAGGTCATCCACAGCAGGTTTGCAAGTTATACAGGATTCGGAGGAGTGGGAGCTGCACTGGCAGAGGGACAGATTCCCCCTGACAGACTGGAAAAGGAGGCTGAAGGGAACCTCAGAGTTCAATACAGACAAATGTGGAACCTTGTGTCAGGGTAAGGGAATCTTCCCAACTACCATCTCTCTCCTACTAAATGACAATTACAGTGCCAATTCAGTGTCACTTTATGGTCTTGGTTACATTAGTCAGGATTCTCTCATGTTTCAATTTGAGCCCATGTTAATACTTCCCTTGGACTGGAAGCTTACTCACTGCACCCATCTTTACTCCTTATATAGCATGTTGCCACTGAGGAACAAGGTATGGTAGTCTGCAAAGAACCTCCTCAGTGCCTGTAGTTTTCAGCATCTTTGCCAGAGTGCCTGGTTCGTTGAGTCCCATTTGACCATATACTTCAACTGAATATTTTTCCCTGCAAAGAGCCTTAATTTCCTACCTTTCTCTTAGCTAATTACATTAATAATATTGTTTTAAACCATGAAAAAGTTTGAGAAATAATCTGTAAGGAAGCTGTTATAAAAACAAACTTGTGTTTTACAGCTGCATCAGCCAAATGCCCTCTGAATTAGCATCTTCTGACACATTCTGGTGAACTGATTAATTGCTTCACACATTTATTGAAATTACTTAACAAGCAAAGATCTTCCATTCTTTAAAAAGAAAGTCAGAACATTCCATATTGAGCACAACAGGCAGTTGCTACTTCAATACCAAAATTCCTTATAACTACCATTTCAGTTGTTCGGTTTAGGAAGACTGTGGGAGATAAATTTCTACTGTATGAACATACAAAGAACAGAATTCCAAATAACGGTACCAGACTGCCATTCGCCAGTACAGAAGCTGTCTCTTTAGAGCTGGGATAGTTATTCACATTCAAAATGCAAACAACACATCTTTCATCACCTTACATTAATACTTTGGTTTCTCTTACATGTTTTGGTAATATGGTCAGCTGACCTGCTTCCAGTTACATGCTCTTGACATGCATCCTACCCATCTTTAAAAATCAATCTACTTAGATAAAATACAACTATTTAAAAAATAATTCTATTGAAAAACCCCAAATTTCTCTAAGGAAAATTATTCCCTAATAATTTTTAAAATTCATCTGCTTAATCTAAAACACATCCCACATACCCATGTGTTTGTCTTCCTATATGATGAAAAAGACCCATCTTTTACTTAAGGGATCTGCACACTGTGCTTGAAGATCCTGCAGGCATCAAGATGGGAGAGCTGCCAAGATTTCCTAGATTAACGGAAACTCAGTTTTATCCATGTGCAAGACTCAAAGCCAGAAATATTCCTTCTGGCGGCATAACAGGTAGATTGGTCAAACACAACAAAAAACTAGTGGCATCTGAAAAATAAAACTGTGAACCAAAGAAAAGCTCAAAAGACTTGTAAATTGTTCAAATAAGGTAAGCAATGCATAGGCAAGAAAACTTGCCCACTAAAAGGTGCAATTAAACACCAGCTTGGTAGCAATTTGGTACTGTTGAGAGCTGTGGAACATATTTAGAAGACTAGGTTATTTCCTTTCTTTTTTCCCCCATTCTTCCTCAAAATTCCTTGAGTGTCATTACAAACTGATTTGTGCAGACTCATGGGAGCAGAGTGCTCAGCAGTGCCGAGTTGTGTTAACGAGAAATTACACTAAAATTAGTTTTAATACAAATAAGGGAGCAGCTTTATTACTTCAAGCTTTTATGCATGATGTAACAAGAATATGCAAAACAAGTCTCCTCTTTTTAACACAGACTTCATTATTCTTTTAGAAGTAACTATATTCTAGAATATTCTTTGCAGGTCTATGCCCACACAGCTTCACATTAACTCATTTTTAAAAAAATATGAAATATTCATATTCAGCAAGTGACATACTAAAAACATGGGAAAAGAATGATGCTGTTACATGCCAGACATATATACAACAGATTTATGTTTTCGAACACTGCTGATACATCAGTTTTTCTGAGCCTATGTTTTCCTAAGGGATCAAGAATAAGTCATCTCATTAATATTTATAAGTATATAAATGGTAGATATCAGGAGGTTGGGGCATCCCTTTTTTCTGTTGTATCTAGCAACAGGACAAGAGGTAATGGGATGAAGCTGGAACACAAGAAGTTCCATTTAAACATAAGAAAAAACTATTTCACTGTGAGGGCGATGGAGCCCTGGCACAGGCTGCCCAGGGCAGGTGTGGAGTCTCCTTCCTTGCAGGTCTTCAAGACCTGTCTGGACACGTTCCTATGCAACCTGACCTAGGTGGACCTGCTTCTGCAGAGGGGTTGGACTAGATGATCTCTAAAGGTCCTTTCCAACCTCTACCACTCTGTGATTCTATGATTCTACGAAGTCTGTGCTCAGTTTGGCATCATACAAAGGTTGTAAATTCGAGATCGAGCTTATTGTCTTGAACAGCATTTGAAAGAAATCATTCACTGAAACAGCTGACGTGAAATGAATCAGTCCTTAAACAGTGTCTCTGCTGCAGTCAGCAGCTGAGAGAGGCAGATTGAAGTTAAATGTTGTTGAGAGGATACATTAAAACTGTCGCGATTTCAATTCTGGATCGACAGACAAGGGGAGTCGGTTAATTTATCTGTCTGCATCTAATAAAGTTAAAGGCTAACGAAAAGCAGTTAAAAACAAAGAAAAATATTTCAAGCAGTTCTTTTTCTGCTTCACACAATAATTTTTCTAATGCTTATTTGGTAACCTGGGCAACAGAAGACTCCGTGTCTAAACTACTAACATATTCAGGCACTAAACCCCAGTCACAGCAGGACATCCAGCAGTCCATCAACAGTGGGAGGCAGGCAGAAAAATGAGAAAGAAGAATTTTCTTAATATTTCACTAGAAATTATTTTTACCCACAGTACTTATACTTTATACAGGAATCCAAGAAGTTATGTGGGGCATTTGTGCCACCCAGATGCAATGCCAAGACTTCCAGCTAAGACAAGCCTAGCACAAACCCCAGTGTGTGAAGACTCCTTCTCTCCTTCCCTACACACCTGTGTTTTGCCAATCACATCGTTCCCAGCTGGTTTTGCTGTGCAGAATGAAGACACGGGGACACACATCCGGATTGCTAAGTGCTCAAGTGCCTTCTGTCAAGCTGCTCTTTCTGATGACTTTTTCTAAGCAGGTATCACCTATTGCAGCCATTTTATCAAAATATTCTGTGGAGCACACAAGTACTACCCAGAGGGAGTAGGACTCAAACAAATAACCATCAGCAACTTCAGCAATTTGAATCCTTCACCAGCAAAAGCACAATACATCCGTATTACCATTATTAGGCCAGTAAAAGTCCAAGAGGCAAAAGCTATGGTTGGTTGTCAGCTTGCTGTACTAAAGTGATACCAGTTTTTTAATCACATGGGAAAAATGACCCATGCTGCTATCAGCGTAACTTGCTGCAGCAAGATAACAAACAATTGGAACGTGTGTCTGTGGTGCTATTCTATCATCACCATTTCAGGATGCTGATGGGATCTTTTAAAAACAACTCTGTCAAACATGCCACACCTGAAAACTAGTTACTGAAATGCTCTACTTGTTAGGTAATTATTAGAAATATTTTCCATGTTGTCTAGCCACTCCACTTTAGGTATCCTTTCTCCTCCTTCTTTTCTTCCTGTGGCACATTATTGGCATCTTCATGGTTTCCTCCTGTTTTGGGCAATAACATCCCAATTACACCATCGGATATGCTACACAAAGGAAAGGCAGCATAGGAATGTTATCTTTCTCAGTTTTGTTGCTGTTATCTAGATGACCTGGGACAAGTCCAATTCCCTTGGCCACCTCACGTGTATAACAACAATGCCACTGCTACAATCTACCTCACAAAGCAGGTTGTATCAAATGTAGGCATTTCGTAATGATATATATGAAATTAAGATGCATAAGCACTTTAAGAAGTGGTTAGTCCCTATATTTAGACTATTCTTGGCCACATTTAACTGCTCACAAATGAGTAAGTCCATGCTATACAACTATCCTGTATAATTTTGTTTTCTCATTTTTTTTTATTGTTGTGTTTTTACTTGGATCAAATTGTCATCCTTCTTCCAATGCTGACATGACGACAGAAGGGATATCATCTTGTTTCTCCTAGTAGTTCCCTGCATGATACAGTAATCAAAGGAAAACACGTCAACTGAACTTAAGTTCTTAAGGGACAAATGACCACAACACTGAAGTTGGTGCTTCATCTCAATAGGTCATTTACAGTAACTGAATTCCTTCCTTCCCTCGGAAAAACTAATTCAAAGAACTCTTATTAGATTCCTATTCCTCTACTAAGAGGTGCTTTCATGAAAACTGAAAAAGTGAATAAACAGATATAGAAAGAAAAGTGTATTAAAACTAATTTCTGCTATAATGAACATACATCTCCTGGATTTCACAACAACCACCACCAGATTTACCCAGTGTAAGACACCCCTTGATGTGACTGTAAAAAGACAACAGAACTTATTATTTCAGATAAAGTTCAAAATTATATCAATAGTTATATACAAAACTGAACTTCATGAGATGATCTAAACTGTAGAGATTTGTGTGTGACTTTGCAGTATAAGAAAATCTGTCAGAGAAAGGAAACATGAGAACATTCAGACCAATATCTCTAAGAAGACACAACTGTGGCCAGCTGGACATAAAGCCCACTAATCTTGAAATCTCCTAGAATTAAAACTGTACAAACCATTCCGAAACACAAAGTACATCTGCTGAGGAGCTGACCCCATAAAGACTGCCTCGTGTCCTAATGAATCTGTAGGAGTGGTGTGTGTCTAGCTTTGGGCTTCTCAGCTCAAGAGGGAGAGAGAAATTCTGGAGAGAGTCCAGCGCAGGGCCACCAAGATGATCAGGGGACTCGAGCATCTTTCATACGAGGAAAGGCTGCGGGACCTGGGGCTGTTTAGTCTGGAGAAGAGACTGAGGGGAAATCTCATTAATATTTACGAATTCCTAAATGGTGGATGTCAGGAGGTTGGGACATCCCTTTTTTTTCTGTTCTATCCAGTGGCATGACAAGGAGTAATGGGAGGAAGCCGGAAAACAAAAGATTCAATTTAAAGATAAGGAAAAACTATTTTACTGCGAGGGTGATGGAGCCCTGGCACAGGCTGCCCACATGAAGTTGTGGAGTCTCCTTCTCTGGAGGTTTCAAAACCTGTGTGGACACATTCCTATGTGACCTGATCTAGGTGGACCTGCTTTAGCAGGGGATTGGACTAAATGATCTCTTCCTACCTCTACCATTCTGTAATTCTGTGATTAAATTATTCAGAGTTGTTACGGTTTGTATTGCTGCGTTTTGGACATCATTTGCTGTGATTAACTGCAATGCTTACCACTGTATATAAAAGACATTTGGTACCAAAATGGACAGAAAAATAGTAGAAGCTTTGCTAATGGTACTTTACCAGTGACTATTTTTTTTCACGTGGCAACAGTATCTTCAAGTTGCCAGCAATTTTCAACCCTGATTAACTTTTCTGGGCAACCTGTCCTAGTACCTCACCATCACCCTAGCAAAGAACTAATATCTAATCTGAATATCCTAATATCTAATCTAAGTCTCCCATCTTCCAGTTTGAAGGCATTATCCCTTGTTCTATCTCTATCTGCCCTTGCAAAAAGTCCCTCTTCTATTTTCCATCAGCCCCTTTAGGGACTGGAAAGCTGATTGAAGGTCTCCCTGGAGCCTTTTCTTCTCCAGGCTGAAGAATTCCAACTCTGTCAGTCTGTCTCCATAGCAGAGGGGTTCTAGCTCTCTGATCATCTCCGTGGCCTCCTCTGGACTTGCTCCAACAGCTCCATGTCCTTCTGATGTGCCTCCAAGCTGTTGTGCCACCCCAACAGAGCATCTCCTACTCCTACCTTGGGAGGTGGGTATTCACTTGAACCAAATGGTAAGCCATTTCAAGGAGTTAAACCTGGAGATAATTATGCTCTTTTTTTTCAGGTCCATATAACTTTTTGCTGCTTTATCAACCTGAATCAACTACTTTTTCATGCAAGTATTTCCCTAGATCATCTCAAAGAAGGAAGAGGACTGACAACAAGAACAAAACACAGCTCTCGGAATAAATTTCGTCTCTAGCAGACTTAAAAATCAGAATGCAATCCCTCATCCTCAAGAACAGATCCTCCACCCCCAAAAAAATGCAACCCTCATTTTTTCTGAAAATGAAATGGAGATGCTTGATTACTTAATTTTCTATGCTGACATTTTTCACCTAAAGTAGGCAAGCAACATGCCTTTTTCTTTCTTCAATTGTCTTAGCTTAATTTACATTACCACCGAGAAGAAGAATTTACTCTTCAATCAATGCATATTACTTGCAAAAAGCCCACCAAAAATATATAACAAGCAAATTCCCAAATAATGCCCACTGATAATTACTTTTAAGCACTTATTTGGTTTTATATTTTAATGTAAAAAGGACAGTGACGGACACTGTGTAAATTGTGACTACATATAAATACACTGATAAATACAGTCTGCCTATGAGCCTGTTTTTTAAAGGAAGTCATAAATCCATTCGATAAAGAACACTCCTCCCATTTTTCATTTCATGATGAAATGCTTTGGTGTAGAGGAAACAATTTCATTTTTTTTCCTGTCTCATAAAACAACCAGTAAAAAGGCGTGACAGACCTTACTGACGCATGACACACAGTGGTGAGTCCACAGAGGAAGGCAGCCTCTCCTACAGAGCTAAGCAGGAGCCCCACAGGTTAGATCAGATACCAGTGTTTCAGAGGAGGATGTAAGAAAAAAAAGACCTCCATGCATTTTGATCATGAGACTCACAGTATAAAAAAAAGAAGGAGAAAAGCCAAACACAGGTCTATCTATCCCTTAGAAGTTTTAAAGCTAACACCTTTCAAACAAATTTTGATATTGGAAAGAAATTCAAGTCCTAACTACATATTGCAAAATGCTGGATGTAGCTTTCCTAAAATTCAGTAGTAAATATTTAATTTGTAACATTTTTTCAAGTTGGCTGATTCCTTTTTTTAATTAGTACTCCTTGAGAAAAGACAGTCAAAATCCCTAAATGAAACACACATACACAACCCAAGGCAGTAAAATGCCCCAAAAGAATCTTGTACAAAATATCCTCTAAATGTAAATATTCAATTCATGAGTTTTACTCTTCTGCACAATAAAAGTCTCTCAAGAACAGCAGAGCCTACAAAAATATCTTGTCATTTGACTTCAGTGAAAATAGGAAAGCAATAATTTTACTTCAGGAGCAAACGTGCTCCACTGGAGCAAAGCTCTTCACGGGACAGTTACCAATACAAATATCACGTACTTTTGGAAAGTGTTTTTTTTACAGCATTCAGAGCCACTTGTATCTTTGAAGAGTTAGGCAAGATTGCTCCCTCGGTCTGAAGTTTCACTGGGACTGTGCCAATACCTCAGTTTTATCATCTGAAGCACCCTGTGCTCCTCGATTAAATCTCAGGTTTTGGACATTTTGCAGCATTTGTTAGTTTTCACAGGGCCAAAGATGCTGTCAACTCTGTAAACAGTACAAAATAGTTAACAATAACGATTTCAACCAGCTATGTTTAATACTAAAGCAGAGAAGTATCTTTACCTACATCGACAGCAGAGAGTTATCAATACACTGGCACCATGAACAAACCAACTACTTGACTATTTAAGGACTTATTTTCCAGGAAATATTACAGGGTAATTGCTTATCTCTTTTATTACAAACAGCCTAAACTGAAATAAGTGAACCCATCCTCAAGTTATGGTTGCCAGTCCATCAGATGCAATTCCTGCTACTGTCCATTACAAGAAGGCTTGTAGATAACTTAGATAACCCACAATTTTTACCTGAATCGTTTTACTTAAATGACTGTAACGCTCCTCAAGTTTCCTCTGGATGTCCACCTAGCTGGTGAGGATATCTGCAGCTGATGTGTGTCAGTCCAGAGGGGACTGCAGTACATACCAAATTTATCCAAATGTTAGCCAATATGTTTTCTCCAAGAAATAACTTGGAAGTGAAAGATAATTTCCCTTTTTGGGATCTGCTGATGCTTTAAACAACTCAGCAGCAGCATCTCTGGCAAGCTGAAGTTGCAACAGATGAGACTGAGCAAGCTGTCTGTATGTCAAAATTGTACTTATCTCTGCTAATTTCTTCACCAAACATCAACTTATTTAATTACTTGTTTCTTCCACGTATCACATGCACATGATTTTTTTTTTTCATTTGGGTTTCTATACACAATTTTAATTTTTTGAGGAAGAGAAGATGGTAAACAAATCTCAACTTTCCCCTTTGAGGCTCTAACCCATGTATAAAGCAATACTATTAGATGTTTGATATTGAGTTTTTATATTCATTTCCACTAGGCTTCTCTGTTGAAGACCCTATGTACCTGCTGCTTGCTGATTACTTACAGTCTACTTCACACCCAGAAACCAGATGAGGTATCAAGATTTGGGAATCCACTTGAACGACACAAAAGTCAATCTTGTGAACTCTTACTTTAGAATTTTTTAGCTGCTATTTTTAAAGAGCCAGGTAATGTTCTTTTGCTTCATATTTCTAACAGAAAGAGTAAACTTCATCAGCATGTAAAATATAACTTCTGTCACTTGCACAGAGGCTTGGGAATTTGGTATGCACATCACAGCACACAAGAATATGAGGTTACTCCCCATATGATCACAATGGATTCTACAGAAACAGATAAAACATTCAAAACATGAATTACTCAGGAAAAACACACAGAATCCATTTGTGTTTTAAAGATTCTGGCTCCAAAATCATTAGTTTCTTTTTTGAGGGGGGAAGAAAAACACCACACTAGGATATTTCTAATGTAGTGAGAACATTGACAATTTGCAGCTAATTTCAATACAGAATGCATATTACTAAAAAACAAAGTTTAGATTTCTCATTAGATTTGTTTGATTTCCTTCTAGTATAAAACCATTATCCTATTCAGGTTGTCTTGTCAAGACTGATGGAAAAATAACTGCCATCAGAAGACAGTCTTCTAGATTCAGATATTCAACTGTATGAATCCTATTACATATGCAATCAAACTGTAAAACAATCCTTTCTCCTTTTTCTCCAAATGGCATTCAGCTGTCTCTAACATTACTGTACAATTTAGCAACATTGAAATATAAGCAACTAATTAAGACCATATCCACACATTTGTCCCCTCCTTTGGTGCAAGACTGACAAAATCTGATATTCGCCTTTACAGCATGAGGTTAAGATCAATTACAAACTAAGGCTACTCCTGTTAATCTTCACAACCCTGTTTATGAATAATAAAGGCAAAAGAAATGCCTTCGGAAGTCATGACAGATATCAAGCTGAAGCTAATCCTGCCACTATGCTCTTCATCTAAAAAAGGAGAAAACAACACTAAAACCACACAGCCATTGTGATACCATGAATACTTCCTATACCTACAGTTGATGTTCTTCACCCTGGTTACTTTTATTTTCACCTAAATCTAGAAGCCACATACAGGCAGAGGAATCGTCACTCAACAACAGTCACTGGTCACACCGACTGCACTCACATTTGCTTAATTCCATTTCTGAGCTGCACAGCTTTGGTTTCTGATCATAAACATTGCTGACTATGTATAATCGAGTAAGGCAGTAGCCAAGCTGCCAGAAACAACAATTATATAAAATGTAAGAAGACAAACAGAAAATGGAATTGGTGGATTTGGCAAGTGATAGTACACAGTACATGTCTTTGCTTTTATTAGCTTTTCTGATGGCAGAAACTTTTATTGGACCGAGAAACTCTATTGGGAATTCAGGATAATCCAGGCAAGATGATATAAAACAGGGACACAAAGCCTTTGAGCCTATTTCACAGTCATTGTACAGTGTATTCACATCCTGGTTCATTCCAATTTTGCATGGTAAGTACAGAAAAAGTACAGATGAAGGATAGAAAACGTATTAATATATGCTGAATATTTTTCAAAATACATCTAAGTTTTTTGCTCCTATGAGTTCTTTTCTGCCTTCACCTAACATTCCTTATATATTATTCTTCTTTACTATACGACATACAATTTATTTAAATACAATTTAAAAATACCATTTATTTAAATTTATTAACCTTTGACCATTAATTTCACTCACAAAACCCAAAATTAAGCAAGTGACACAGTCCAAGTGTGTCAAAATAAAACTGCATGAGTGGTAACCACCATAACCCATGTTTGCACTGAGTAGACTGAAATTTAAGTCTTGGTGCATGCCATATGATATGAATACCTTCATGAGGTTTCAAATTTCTTTGCCAAGTCAACTGTAAATACAGTCATAAAACAAGAAATGAAACTTAATAAGCACAATCAAAGCATCCCATAAATTGTTATGCCTTCCTGCAATTCACCATGCACTGGCAAACATTAACCTATTACTAATTTAATCTAAATTAGAGCAATTTATTTAAAGTGCATATCAACTTTAAACATGAATAGTCTACTGAACACACAATATGAGAACTGTTTAGCTCCCAGTTTCACGAAACTAAAATTCAAGGAGTTCAAGGTCTAGTGTGGTTTAATCAGTTCAACTTCTCAATAAGACTAAATACAAGCAGGGGCCATAAAAAGGGAATAAATAAAGGCCGTTTTAAAAACAGGGTTTGAGTCAAGAAACGAAACTAACTGAATTAAAAAAAGCTTTTTGGCAATTTGGAATACACATGAAGCCATGAGAAATGGAAATGTTGACTTTCACCAAGAAGCAAGAGCTAAGTAAGGTAAATTAAAATTAAAAACAAAAGAAAGTATTTCAGCATTAAAGAGCACATACTGTTATGTTTACAGAAAATGAGCACTGAAGCATACACAACCAGTAACAAAACATTCTCAGAGTTTGGCTTTGGTTTTACAAAACACTGTTGGAAGACAGTTTGTGATCTCAGATGCTGTTTATGTTCCTAAAACACAACTTAGAAAATGAAACTTACAAGCTGTTCATCTATCATTCACACAAAGCCACTTTGATAAGACAGTGACTGAGGCAGTAGCTTGCAAAAGCTCTTCACCTACATGTAACACAAGCGCTGTCATTTTTTTTTCATTTCACTTTGGCATCAATATGGAGGTCGTATTTGGTACTTTCTTTGTTTTTCACAGAACTGTAATTTCTGCAGGCTCCTGAAGAGTATTTATGCACATAAATCTTTTAATACGTGTGACCGTGTGTGTGCCTACAGAAAGCTTATGTGCACGCACAGTGGTAAATGAGGAAATTACTTGGATTTTATAATACAGTAACCGCTCCAAATAGCCAAACTACCTAAAAATTATACTGAAGATATTTGGCTCAAATATCCCAGTGCCATAACCTTCAGTATATTCTAAATTTGAAAAACAGTTTTGACATAAACTGTAACAAACACTGTATGAACACCATGTTCCAACATGGCAAGTGGTTGCTTATATTAAACAAACCCTTCATCAAATCACAGGATGGTTTGGGTTGCAAGAGACCTTAAAGATCATCTCATTCCATCCCCCTCAGCATGGGCAGGGACATCTTCCACTAGAGCAGGTTGCTCCAAGCCCCATCCAATATGGCCTTGAACACTTCCAGGGATTGGGAAACCACAACCTCCCTGGACAATATGTCTCAGTGCCTCATCACCCTTGAAGGCAAGAGCTTCTTCCTCAGATTTCACCTATATCTGAATCCTCTTGCAGTTTAAAGCCAGCTTTCTTTCAGACCTTTTGTAGGTACTGGAAGCATTAAGTCTGCATATATGCATATATGTTGATATATGATGGACAGAAGTTGGGAGATTTCTCAAGGGGAGAGGAAATTCCCCTGCTAGGCTTTTCTCTAAGGATACTAATCACAGTGGATTTTCCATCCTCCTACTTTAGGTCCATATAAGACCAGATAAGATCTCTCAGGATCTCACCAGATATTTACTCCTAGCAGAGGTGGGTGCCCTTTGCACAGACCTGCTCTAGGGTTCATTAGTATTTCCTGCTCCCCTGAGATCCATGAATCATTTCTTTTGGGCACTTTTTCCTCTTTACTGAAAACTTGAATTCTTGGCTGCAAGGGCTTTAATCTACAGATCATTTATTTTCTGGTGGACACTAAGGCTTCTCAAGTCCACTAATGTAAATTACAGGGACCTCTTTCAATTTTTCTTGCACACATAAAAATGTGTAAGACAGAAAGAACACAAAGACACTTCTGGTTAAGTGAAAAACCAGTCTTGATGAGAGATACTCAAAAAAGTCTTTCTCTTTTATTCAATGAACTTGTTTTCATCTATCTCTGACATTTCATCCACAATATTCTGCACATTTTTCAAGTTTTAGACAACTCCACAGAATTTCATAGACTGCAAAAAGATCAACTGTGCTATCTTGACAACAACACTAAATGTTCTTGATTCATAGCATATAACTGCGAACAATACTCAAAAAAATACCTCTATGAGATGTGAGAGAGCCCAAGAGATTACATTTGATATCTGTTAAATCATTCAAAATTGGTCCTGAAGTAACACGTGAGTTGTCTACCTCTGGGCTTGAATCAGATAAGGACAGAAGTTAAATTATTACATATAGAAGACACCAAAAAGTGCAACTGATTTTTTTCTCCACCCTGCTGTGGGTCAGGGAAGCCCTCATCCTACCCTACCCCTTTTCACAGCTGTAAGACTTGAGATGGCTCATGACCAACCACTGTCAGTGAAGTACCAATATAAACTGAAATTATTCATGCAGGAATGGTCCTGGACAGAATTCATTTATGCAAAGAAAGTATTAATTTATGTCAATAAAGGATGGCTTTAGCACTCTCAGAATTAGGCTTCACATTTTGCAATTAGCAGAGGAATAAGTATCATACAGTGCAAATGTAATGGTGTTTTACTTTAATCAAAGTTTATTTGTGATGTCAAACTGCCACCAATATCAGATATTTGTTTCTACTAAGCATACTACAAAATTGTCATAATTTGACTATTACATTAACACTATACACCAAGAGTTAAACAAGGTTCACTAAGCACCTCTCAGAACAATAGTCTCTCTGAGTCTTAGAATACTACTAGGGGTGATCTCGGGAGTTCATCTGTGCCTTGTCTGGATGTGTCTTGAGTATCTCCAAGAACAGAGACTTCATAGCCTCACTGGGCAATCTGTTCTGGCTGCAACTACTCTGAAACTGTTTTCCTTTCTCTGATTGGAAATTCCCTTTTTGCAGTCTTTTCCTGTTACCTTCATCTGCTTTATGCCCTCCATCAGCTATGTGAACTTAACTGTTCACATTCCATTCTTCAGAATTAATCAAGCTCATTTCTCAACAGTACATTTCACTACGTCTCCACTGGGGCTCAACCATGCCAATGTCTTTCTTGTGCTGGGACGCTTAAAATTGTCCTAATGTGCTCTCACCAGTGCCAAGTAGGGGAAAACAATCACATCCCTTGACCTCCTGCCAATACCATCAAAGCCTTTTCTGCAAAGCTGCTTGCTCAGTTTGCAGCCAGCCTCCACCACCACACAGAGTCACTCTGGATCCTATGCAGGACCACACATTTGTCCGCGTTGAACTCTGAGGTTCCCGTCAGCCTCCTTCTCCAGTCTGTGGAGTCCCTCTCCCTGCCTGCGTATTTCCTACTCCTCCCAACCCTGTATAACCTGCAAACCTGCTACAGATGACCTTTGTCCTATCTTCCAGGTCACTGGTGAAGATACAAAACCCCTTCTCTGTCAGTATCAAGCTCATTACCCAGTCTGCCGGTTTGTCTTCACCCCATTCACCATGACACTGGGAGTCTGCTAGGCCAGCCCACTCTCTATAGAGTCCACTGTCCACTCATCCAGTCCAGATTTCCCTGTTTAGCTGCAGAGATGGTGCCAAAGGCCTTGCTAAATGAAAAGTAAATAATATCTACTCCTCTCCTCCTGACCACAAGGACAATCACTTAAATCTTAGAAGACTATTGGGATAGCTAGGTACAATTTGGTGGATTTTCCAGCCATCATCATCTCCTCCATGCAGCCATAACATGGCTTCCAGAGGAATTTGCTGCATACCATCCTCTTAAACGGTTCTAGCTCCAGCTGACCTTATCTCTCCTAGTTCTGTCCCTGCACATCTAGGCAATATTCCTCAATTTTCTGCCTTTGCTTCCAACTTGTGTGTACTTTTTTTTTGCATGTTTTAGTTCAGTTAGGAGTTTATCCCTACTGTCTTCTGGCCTTGCACACTCAAAATTTCTGCACTTTGGAACAGACAATTCTTGTGCTCTGAGAAGACTGTCATTCAAGATGAAATGGTTTACCTGTTGCCCATCAACACAAACTCTCACAGAAAACTGCCAGAAAGATTTCCAAACAAGTAAAAATCTCCTGTCTTGATGTCCAAGGATCCTTTGATCAATTCTGTTAGAAGCCTAAATTAAAATACCTCATGACAGTCACTGACAAAGCTTCTCTAATATTTGTATCTCTGATCAGTTACTTTTTGTTCCTGACTGATGCCCAGTGATAGGACAAGGGGCAATGGGTTCAAGTTGGAACATAAGAGTTTCGAAAGAAACATAAGGAAAAACTTCTTCACTGTCAGGAAGATGGAGCACTGGAATGGGCTGCCCACTTGGGTTGTGGAGTCTCTGGAGACATTCAAGATGCACCTGGACAAGTTCCTGCATGACCTTCAGCTTGCTCCAGATATGCCCAGCCACATCACCAAGCTGCCATTCCAGCACACATCAGGTGGCTGACATACCCACACAAATCCCAGGCCTGCAATCTCCAGTTGTTTAAAGAAGGCTTTATCCTGTTTCTTCCCCTTGATTAGTTGGCCTGTAGCACTAGAGACATAAGATAATGTTGTCCTTCCATTCTCTGACCCTTAGAGGCAGAAGCTCTCAGCTGGCTCATCAGCCTCTCCAGAGAGAAGTCATATGCACTGGAGTCAGTCCTCTGCATGCAGTACAACGCTTTTCCTTGCTTCCCTGTTCCATTCTTCCAAAAGAGTCTGTGTACAGCCCTTGTAGCTATTCTGTCTCTGTTATCCCAAATGCCTCACAAGTCTGCAGCTACATGCAGACTTCTAATTGCTTCTCCTTGTTTCCAGTGCTGGTAACATTAATTCACAGACAAAACATTCTTGCTTGGATAGAAACTATTTTTCATGAAAAATGTACAGTTTAACTAAATAGAAAGTTCTGCTACAGAAATTCTTGATGTGGTATACTACTGGACACCAGTAGTGTATTAAATCCATTGAACTGAAGATCTCACTCCTATGTAACTCACAAATATGGCACAGAATGACAAACATTAACTTTTGCAGTATAAAAGTACAAAAATCACACAGTATACTACAATTCAGAAGGTGATACAGTGCATCTCAAATAATGTTTTGAAATTGTTCTTTAAATAACATGGCATATTTGTTTACAGCATACAATTTTTCTTTATACAGTAATCAAGATTCACTCCTTTTTTTTGGTGCCCAAGTAGTTGTCAAATGCCTATCACATAGGGATGACAGGGAACCATCTGCCTCCATCCCCAAAGGCACCTCCTTTTACTTATTACCACCTGTTCTTTTTTCAGTCCCCAAATGGCAATTCTGAGCAAAGCCAGATTCACTGGAAAAGGCCAGGTTACAGGTCCTGGCTGAATTTTTCAGTCTTGTCACTAGCATTTAGCTTCCACAGAGAAAACCCAAATGTATCGATTAGAGGGGTTTTCACACACCACACCAAATAATGCTGCAAAAACGGTGACAAGATACTTTGTTATGATTGAGTACATCGGTGTATCTGATTCATACTTGAGGCCATCAGAGGCTGACCAATTGAAAGGAAATTTTAAGTAAAAAAGGCTGGTTTTGTGTAAAAAAGAAGCGGGGGAGACTTGAGGTTACTGAGAAAGTAATTTCTAAATCACAACTAAGATTCTTCCTTCTTACTGTGAGCCTTGCATGGTGTCATTTCCAGCATATAAGATACTAGTAGAGAAGAATATTTAACTCAGAGCATTTACCTAAACCATATTCCTTCTCCTCCCACTTTGTCTTAATTACCAAGAATTGGTGTCTCTTCCCTGAATGCAATAATTCGTTTAGCTAGTCCAGAAAAAGCAGAAGTTCTGGATGCTGTAGAGTTAATCCATTTCCAACCTCTCTTCTACATTTATTAAGAGAATTGCTGAATTTGAAAATAAAAAGCAACTCTAGTCAACCCTCAAATTACCCTAACTTTTTTATCCAGTCAATTCCTTGTTTTAGTATTTGCACAAATAACTTGTGCATATACTGCACTCTTTCAGAATTCTCCCCAAATACAAAAAAAAAACCAAACAAAAAAACAACCCAAAGGAAACTTATGTCTGATTTACGATGATATGAAGCTTATTCTAGTAGATAAGAATCTACATACATACTGGTCTGAGTGGCCATGCACAACATCTGCTTGTACACACTGAAATGGTCACTGTGCACAAGACAAGGTGAAGCAACAAAATGCTCCACCTGCAAAGCCAGAAATCTATATCCAAATACAGAAAATCTTTTGTTGCAGCAGATAATCACAGTGTATACTTTACACCTATGATGTTTAAAAATGTTACCTTCTAAGACCGAAGAAAATAGAGGTGCAGTATTTTCCACTTAGACCACTCAGAAACCCTTATAGTGCATGAAACAGTATCACTCTAGGCAGCAAAAAACATGTTGGAAAATTTCCATATGAAGGGTTTAGACTGAAAGAAGTTAATGTACAGAAAAGTTAACTAAGTCATAATATGCAAAGGGCAACAGTTTTAATGGTTTATTGCTATCTAACCTTTCTCAGTATCTTCCTCAAAGTCTGGGTAACTCTATTTTTTCCAGCTACTCAAATTCACCTCTAATAGCAGCCAACTACCTCCTTCCTCCTTGACCATAAACAATGCTGTAGTCTCACGCTTCTTCAATACTGGCCAATAAACAAGTGTGTGGCCTCTCTAAGAAAATTCCTCGTTTCTTAGTGAGAAACTCGCTGAGGTTTCTACTTTGTAATTTAATTTGCATTTATTAAATATCAATTTGATACAACAAGCAAAAAGGCTAATGGAAAGTAGCTTGTAAATATCCAGACGTTTGTCAATCCATTTAGGAAGGAGAAAGCAGAGTACAGCAAAGGAAGGCACACACTGCTAATTAGGAAGAACTCTGATGAATGCTTCACATTGTTTTTACTGAAATGACTTTTCAAATTGACAAAGTAGGTATTTCTCATCATGAGGTAAGAGATGAAAAGAAGAGAAGCTTTCTGAAGTAATGAACTAAGCGTTCAGAATAGATTTTGCTCAAATTAGTGTTTTTAACTGTTGTACTAAGATAGCTGTCATGAAAGAACTTCTATATATGATACCTTTGCCCTCTTTCCCTGAATATTGTTTCCTTCTCTGCCATTCATATATTGTGAAAAGTTATTAAAGTATCAAATATCTGTATTTTCTTTGACTGTGTATACCATTTTTCATATGTCATGGCCAAGACACAGCACATTTACTCTTAATTGCACTACTTGTTATACCACTACTTGAAAACAACAAAAATAAAACCTATCATTAGTTATGTACCATTTGGTTATTTCTACTGTTGGAAAACAACAACTAAAATGCATTACTGTTACACAGGGCATGTATTGTTAAAAACACTGTAGACCATGTAACAGAATGATACTCCTTCAGGGGTAGAACTCTACACTCAAAATGAGACTCGATCAACACTGTATCCATAATCCTTTGGCAGCATGCAAAAGAAAAAGGACAGCATTACGAGGCAAAGTCCTTTAGCAGAGCAGGACAGGCTGCCAGAGTAGAACAGGAAAGAGAAACCACTGGGCAAACAACAAAGGAGGGGAAGGAAAGGAAGAAGAGTGAAACCACAGGAACTAAAATAATAACAGTAATAGTCATTTATAAAACACTACTGGGAAATGGGTGAAAGTACAAATTTGGGCAGGGCTTCTAAACCCGTGTACATTAAGTATCCTGTATTTTTCCAAATGTGGAAAATGTGGAATAATGCTTCTGCTTGAAAGATTTGGAAATTACTCAGGTGATTCCCGCATCTAGCAGAAATAAAAATACTTTTAATATTTTTTTTTCTGGCAACCTGATAATATTAGGCCATTGCTGGATCCAGATGCCTAACTACTTGGAGGCTAAAGTCCCACTATAGTACTAAAGGTACTGAATCCATGAGAGGGCATCTGGCTTTCCCCAAAGAATTGTGTGAAGTACATGCATTGCTTTGGACAGCAAAAAAAAAATTCCCATATCCAAATGGGAACTTAGAAGAAGTTATGAGGGCACAACTACTTTACAAAACAATCAGAAGTGAAATGGAAAACCTCTCTCCTTATGGCATGCTCATAACAGTTTACTCTCTGGATGTTGAAACGTCAAAATCAGGTCTAGTAGATTCACATCTGTTAAAACTGCAAGTGTGAAACTCCATCATGTTTCTGACCATACATAAGACTTCTTTCTCCTCAATTCTTTCCATTCAAATAAAAATTAAATTAGAATTTTGAAATAATATCCAAAAAAGACAGGCAACATAAAAGCCCCAGAAAGTACAGAACTAGTATTTTCTTGTCTAACTTGTATCTCCTCTCATCCCTCTTACTATAATTTATTTTCCTTGTGCTCTTCGAAACTATTTTTAAGGATTGTGTGACCTGAAAAAGCAAAACAAGCTGATGCCTTAGCAGTGATATTTGTACTACTTTTTTTACCCTGGAAGACAGAAGGTTTTTAGTCCTAACAGCAATTATTATCTTTTAACATCCAAAATATGCAATGCAGGACACTGCAAGAAGGTGAGCACTGTTGATAATTTGACTGACTGGAGCGCAGTAACCAACATCTGCCTTGAACTGCAGCTGTAACTCAAAAGAAAATTTGTAACTGCAGTTTGCAAAAAATTACCAACCTTACTATTTTTAAAACTAATAGCAGAAAAGAAAGCTTCTGACACTGGAACAACTTCCATGTAAAACACTTCACTTGCAGTGTGCTCCGCAAGTGCTTATTTTCAGTTTTTTAATTTCAGTGATTGTTTTCATTTTGGTTATTCTGGTAGTTTTTAAAAACTTCAGCATGCAACAATATTTCAGATTGCTGGCTATGGTTTACTACTGCATATTTTCTACATATTTTCCAAAATACAAGGTGAATCCTGTAGAACTCATTCATTTCTCCTAGGAAACTTGAAGTGTCCAGAAGACAGCACTAAATAATCTATATGATTTTTAAAAAACATCCTATTCTAGCTGAGTTATAACATGTCATGTGGAAAAAGTCCCTTGTAATTTTTCTTCCCCATCTTTTGGCATTGTACTGTTATGGTGCTTCTTACCAAAGTCAAGTATTACCAGCTGGGCTCCAGCCTGTGCATTTCCAACATCATTTTCTGCAATACACTGATAGAATCCTTCATCTGACTTCACCAGACCCAAAACTTGCAGATTATGTTCTTTCTGAGGAGTAAAGGAAAAATACAACATTTACAAAATGAGTTGCAGTTGCAAAAACAATGGTGTTATTATGGTTAATTGCCATGACAAGAGAAACTTCTGAACAGTAACATGGAAAAGTATTTTTTGAATTCCCATCTGATTTCATCTTTTGCACTGAATCCTCAATTTACATGGTATCAAAAAGCACCTCTTACTAATGGCTACCATTTTCTAGCATCACATTTCCACAGCCATTTTTATGATATTTTAAGCACTGAATATAATTTCATAGCTCACTGGTACAATCCTACAGCCTCAGGTATACCCAATTTTACAGCCATTAAGTTCTCAACCGTGTCTTAATAATGACTTTCATTACAACTAAAATTTCCAACTAGAAGTACCAGTGTGACAAAATTCATGATCCACAACTCAGTTATATTTGAACTCTCACTTGAAATTGTAATTTTCATTGATCACAGACAGTTGCAGAAAACACAGCATTCACAGCAAGCTTGCACCTTAACAGGTTCAACAAACAATGTGTGTTTTTGCCACATCTCTGTCTCATGGAAAATTCAAGCTATAAAAACAGACTCAATAAAATATAAGCAACGTGGCTTAGTTCTTCAGTAAAATGATTGCATTACAAAGCAACTATTTCTCTTTCAGGCTCCAGACATCAATAGTATGAAAACAGGAAACCGGTCCTGTGAAAGCACTTGGTTTCTGTGCATGTGGGCTAACAACAAAGAGACAAGACAACAGCTTAAACTGCAAAACTGACAATGTACTTACAACAATTTTGAAATAGTCACTTGGTATCACCATGTCTCCATTCTTGACCCATTTCACAGTTGGAGTAGGTTTTCCAGTCACCTCACACTCAAACACAATATCCATAGATTCGTGAGCATAAATATTAGCAGGTCTCTTCAGAAATTCAGGGGGAACTTCAAATAAAACGGAAAAAAGTCAAAAGATGGTGTTAGCATCCACAAAAACACATCACTTGTGCTCATAATCAAAACTACTCTAAGACTCAATATATCAAAAGACGGCTTCAGGGACTCTTGCATCACCAGTAGCAGCATTGGCAGAAATTTTTGAATCGGTGTTTGATAGACGCTGATACAAGTTCTGTATTATTTCTAAATTACATCTGGGCCAGTTAAACAGCAAGTCACTTTACACTGAAATGACCTCTTGAGAATAGATGAAAGAAGAAATCAAACCAAGATGTATAAATTGTGAAGTTAAAAAGTATGTTAAAATAAAAAGCCACAGATGCCATTTGCAAAACGCATTTCTGTAACTGAACAACACACTGCAGTCTCTTATCTGTTGTAGACATGTTGCTGCATGCTAAAGACATCACAGCAGGAAGTGGATTTCAGACATTATTCACGCTCTTCCTTCACCACAGTTCACCTTAGGAAATCATTTAGTGCTTAATTGTGCAACAGTTTTATGTCCCTTTCACAAATGAAGAACTCATGAGATAAACTCACAAGTAAGACAATGAAAGCTCATACAAAAGCCTTCACACTCCTCCTGCTGCAAAGTTTATTAATTTATAAAATGGAAAGATAGTAAGGTAGTTTAATGATTGTCTAGAGCTTTTCCATTAACCTATATTTTGGTGCCCAGCAAGTCAGTCTGGAGCTCCACAAGGCACATAACAGTGGCAGGGTGCATCGTAACATGAATATACCATGACTAGCAACAATTTTAATCAGACAAAACTCTGAAGTTGATACAACAGAATTGATAAATGATAAATTGATTTATAATCCATAAAAATTCAGACATTCACAATTTTTCTGTAATACAAGCCCCAAAGTGTCCAATGCTGACATACCAAAAATCTTCTGTAAATAAATGTACCACTAAGAAGCATCCACAGGTGTACTTAGTGGCAGAAAGAGCAGCTGTTTGCAGGCACCTGCAATCTGAATATCATCTATTATGAGGAATGTTCACCTATTTCTTTGTTTTGACTACACTTGCAGCCATAAAGGCAATTTGCTTACTTATGCTGATTGCTCCAAGTTGCAAGAAGGTCAAAAGCAGCCTTCTGACCTTTTAATATTTATCAAAGTCAATATGATAGGGCAACAGAGTTTAGGCAAACATTTTACATGCTTCACCTGTCAATGAGATTTATTTCATGCTAGGGAATAATGAACACTAGACCCTGTTTTACTTCCTCCTGTGAAATTATCATAAAGTTTTGTAGGTTGATTTAGAATTTTTTGAAACAGACAGATGGAGACAAGCAGCTCTCCAAAAAAAACCCAAGTTTTGGATTATAAATTAAATAAGAGAATGTTAACATAGGGAAATATTTGTTTACATAGTAAGTACTTACTATTTACATAGTAAGAAGATGGCTCAGTTCTCAGATAAGCATGTAGATCTGTATCAGAAACTACACTAAAATATGCATATATAGTCACTGCTCACATAGGAGCAAAAAACGCAAATGGGATTGAGTCCAGTTGGGTGTGACTTCAGACATCCATTCAATATAAATCTCCATAAATTTATCAAACAAATATCAACTCCACCTTAAAATGATAAGTATTTTTCTACTTATTACCTGTATCAGATGGCTGTTACAACTATATACAAGTCTGGCATTTGAAAACTGTCTTCTAATTTTATTTGTGACCAAATTGCTATTATTTATTCTTTAAGAAAACATTGCATTTTATTTAAAATTTGTATGCCTCCTTGGCATTTAACTTCACCATTTTTATTTATTGTGAGCTGCAATATTTCTCCACTTTTTCAACAAGTCATGTTTGTTTAGTCATGGTATGAAAAGTCGCCCATACCCTGCTCACAGACCCTCTGCATTTTCTCTGGTTTGAAATAAGCTTTGCAGACCACAGTTTCAATTATTCACATGTAATTTCATATGTGTCTCACCACTGACTTGAAAAATGGCATAAATACAGTGTTATCACCACAGCAAGTATCTTGCCCAATTCATTCCACTACTATATTTGCCCTTTCCTAGATGCATCTTACTGATGTCAGTCTGTGATACATCATTGTTAGCCATTTTAAACTAGTAAGTAATCTGTTCCAGTCTGCTTGATCAATAGTTTATGTTCTCATTTCCTTTTGATGTCTTTCTCTATATGTATACAGCCACACACTAACGCATATCAATCTTGATTATACAGCTGAAAAAAGGGAAAATAAAAATAGGAAACATGAAAAGGTAATTTTTCCACGACTGCAGAATACTCCTACTTTCATTATGTTTATTACAGGCTAACATTTAATTCCTCAGCTACATACTGAACATGTCATTACAAAATAGCATTCACTGTCACAAGCACAAAACTTGTGTAAAAAAACCCTCATCTGATGACCTCAGAATACATGTAAATTGCTGTACTGAGTAGCTACGCTGTTAAACTCACAGGTGAGAAACAGGATGTACAACAGAAGTTCAATAAAATCACGAGTGGCTTAACACAAAAAAACAGTTCCTCTGGGTTCAAGACTGCTTTGGTCAAAGGCAGTCAATTTACTAAAAGAAACATTACAATATAATTTACTTATAATTAAATCACATTTTATGCAGTTTTCCATTTACTTCGATGTGTTTAATCAGTATCTCTTTCAAAAACATATTTAGATACTCTTTTATTTCAGAAATTATAAGCACAAACATCACAGAGGAGACACAGCAGATTTTCCCTCAACAAGAGAAGCAGCAGAAGCTGCAAGTCTCTACTCAGTAAACGCGTGTCATCTGCCCAGTACAGACTGTATGACAGGAAGATCCTATCACAAATTATTGGGAGACAGACATCTCCAGTGCTATTCCACATATTTTCTTCTTTGAATATGTTACCAGTAGTTTAGACTTCCCTCAACAACTACTTACTTAGTAACAGACTTCCTTGATATCTAGAAGAAATTTGGCATCTTTTTAAAAAGCAAGCTCATAACTAAACAACTGAAGAAAGAACAGTAGTAGTTTGGGAATGGCCATTTACTAAACTGAAAGGTTGAGGAGAGGTTGAAAAGGGGGAGGAGCTCCATACAAGAACTGATGGATCATCATATCTGAAACAGCACCAGTGCAAACCAAAGTTCTGAGATTATTTCTGTTTTCTCTGCTAACACTGAACTTGCAGTGAAGACATTTGGAAAGTGCTCGAATATCTTTAGCAACTGATGTCACTTTAACTTGGGGTATCATCCACCAGAAGGCAGAAATACTGAATAACAATATTCATTATTTTTTCCCACAAAAATGAAAGTTGAACTAGACGTCTTATTATCTGCTCTCAAGTATTTTTTATTTAGGAGATTAAGAATTTGAAACATTATTTTTTCAAAGTGACTTTGCTTTTCTGGCTTATGGAGCAAATGCCAAGTTGCTTACAAAGGAATACTAATATTATAAATGCTCACTTGATTATCCATTATTTCACAGTCAATGAATTTAAAAAATGCTTTTAAAATACACTTTTATCGTTTCACTATGGCAGTGTTGAGCATTCACACAGATTAACACAAATCAAAGTACAGATGTTTGTGGTAAAAAAGTTAAATTGATAACCAGAGAGAAAATGAGCCAATTACCGCATAAAATAAGAATTGTAATGGCAGATTATGTCTTCTGCTACCAAACAGACAATTAAACTTCAAAGAAGACTTGGAAGCTCAGCCCACTCTTCTATTCCTTTTAACATTAGCACACAAATAACAACTATCTAAATTGCAAGATACTTGCACAGAATTTCACACGCATTCTGGTATCCTTAGAGAGTTCCTATCCAAGAGGATCTTCCATCCTTTTGTAGATTTAAAAGACAAAATACTTTGATCACAACAGTGATCAAAAAACGAAACCCAAGTAAAGATGAAATACTTGAAAAATAATATGCTTTTTTAAGCCAATAGCTATAAAATGACAAGAACTCAGGAACTACACATCTGCATGAGGAATTGCATGAAGGTTGAAGTGGAAACAGGAAGAGATGCTGAGCACAGATGCTATTCCATGAGTGCAGAAGACATTGTCTAACTCTCTGTTCCTCCATCTCCTCAGGTGCAAGAATGGTGGCACCACACTGCCACATAGACTGAAGTTCTGGTGATCTTCCTCCTGGTGCACCAGCATAATCCAACATGGTGAATTCACATAGAAAAATGTTGCCTTAGCATCCACACTGCCTGCAGCTTGTTTTCCAAATGCTCAAGGATTAGACACCTTTGAATGGCTGTGTAGAGAATATTAAAGCAGCAACATTTATTCTGACCTTTACAGAACAACTGTTTCTTCAAATGTCTTTTCAGTAGTCAGTAGCTCTTGACTGTTCTCTCTCATTAAGAGAAATTTTGTGGCCTTCAGGGGCAGAGTCAAAAGAATCTATTTTCAATCCAGCCATCTGTACTGCTTCAAATGAGAGAGAAATGAACTACATTCAGTCCTTCTCTCCATTGTTTGAAAAGCTTTCCTTTCAGTCTTATAATCACTGACATAAGAACAAAGGTTTCTGGTTTCACAATCCCATTTCAGACCTGATGTTTCAAGCTGAGCTATAACTACACAAGAAAAAAAAAAACTCAAGTTCTGCACGATTAACTATTCAGAACATTCAACTTTCTTAGTCATAAACACAATGAACCTTCTCCTATAATAACCAAATAAAAAATTCTGTAATTCTGGAGAATATCACATTTTTATGCACATTAAACTTTCCCAAAAGTCACATTCCCTCAGTGTTGCTCCCCAGAAGAAGGAAGAAAACCCTAATTGTGGCAAAGCAGCAATTCCTCATAATCAGACTTCAGCAACAAAGAAAATCCTGCAGAAGCAGGGAGGTGACCTCAAGCAGGCAGGCCATTTATACCACCATAATAAGAAAAAAAATCTAAAAGCCTGACATTTTTTTAAAGTATCTGACAAGAGAACTAGCCATTATATGTCTAGTACTCCTCAAAGGACAGGCAGCTGCAGCTGCCCCATTATCTCACTTCTTAATATATTTAAAACACTGCCTGCAGTATGTGAAGTGCATAAGAATAGTCTCATTTCAACAGAATAGAAACACAGATTGTAAACTACACTTAAAAAAACCCCACATTTATAAATATGCCGCTGGTCCAAGCATAGTATCAGAAAAAAATGACATAAACATGATCAACTGTAAAAGGTAGATATCATCTTTACTGTACTGATTTGCTGTTTCTGCACGTCCTTTCTCACTTTCCTTGCTTCATGCAGGAGAATTACTCTCCTTCCTCCCGTCAATTCACCAACTTCTTGCAGACATAACTCTGCTGTTAACTCTCAGCTATATAACTAGATAAACATCCTGTATGTATAACACAACACAGGTCCAATGTCCACTTTGTGGTCCTCCCAAACTGCAAATTCAAACTCATTAGTACCACTAACCAAGGGAGTTTTGCTGAGTCTAAACAGGCCTCTGAGAAGTATCAAGTGGTGAAAAGCATCACCTCTAAGTGAGAGCTTCTTCCAACTGTGACGGCTGTCTCAGCAACAAGCAACTCAAAGCAAAACCCAACATCTCACCCAGCACTGTAGTATCACAAACTGACAAGAAAACTGATACCAGGAGTAAATTTCCCAATGAAGTATGATGCATGTGTTTGTGACCTGCTGTTTTCTATAGTGTGAACAACAAATATGCATTAACCTCACTGTAAGGCTACTCCCTTTGCACACTGAAGCAGCAAAGCAAAGCAGTTTTTATAACTTCTTCAACAAAGGACTGAAAGGCAACAACTGAATTTCCAAATAAAAATTGTCAAGGAGAAGACTGAAGTAGCCATTTCTGCTTCCTCAATCACCTACAAATGCATTCAATTCCCCAAAATTAGGTGTGTGTTTTCTGAAGTCACACAACTAAATCATAGTTCTTATCAACATCTCTTCATCCTCTTCCTTCTATACTTTTGTCCATGATATACATTACTTTACCAATCAATGTTCACCCTTCAAACACAAAAGTATTTCCTAATTCTAAATGTGTCTGCATACTCTAAACAGCAGATATAAAATCTAAGTAGATAGGATAAATTTTCTTAGAGTATCTCCAAATATTAATGATTTAAATCTTCTTGGTCAAATGACTTCTATTTCAGAACCACATTTCTCATGGATGCTGTGGGTAGAATCTCCATCTTGCATTCTGTTAGCAATCAGGATTCTCAACAGTAATTAAACTGGACATTTTACTACAACACCCACTCATACCTAAAATAGCAAGCCCAGAGAAATTTTATTTTCTCCTCCAGGGAGAACAAGATATTCCATTTGGCTATGCTACAAATGCTATTAGAATCCTTATGAAGTTAAACATATTTTTAACAACTGTAAGTTTGTTTCCAAGAAGGATATGGCTCTGCATATCTTCCTGTTAATCCATTCAATCACACCTCGAGTCAGAACTAATATAGGAAGTGGTATCACTGCAATACACAAGACCTTCTTCAAGCCAAGTCAAGTGATAAACCCTTCTTCTTAAATAAGATGTTCGACAGGATTTAAAAACCTTTAAATTCTTTTTGTAAATTTGATAAACTAGAGGGTGCTTTAGTGGCTAGCTCCATCTCCAAATCAGACCACAGCATATCATCTCACTGCCTCAGATAAGTTCACTTCTCAGTGGTAACCCCAGAGAAGACTGCACTACGTAGAGTACACTTTATTTAAACCAATAGCCATTTCCTTGGTCAGTTAGCAGAAAGCAACTAATTTCTGTCAGACAGCTAGCATGACACACAGGGCAGACTGATGAAAAAGATTTAAATTATTGCTTGGTAGCACTCAAAGAGCAGACTCATTATATTAAAAAGAAAGTCAAAGTGTTTCGGTATCACAAGGCAGGCAATGAAGTTAAACAAACTCAGAATAAACAAGAATATTAAATCATTAAGGTGAGAGCAATAGCCCTGAGTTATGTCTTATACTCACCCAAGTCTACAAAAATGTTTTCTGCTTTATGGTATCAAGTACAATTACCAAG
Organism: Urocolius indicus; assembly: GCA_013401255.1. NCBI lineage: Eukaryota > Metazoa > Chordata > Aves > Coliiformes > Coliidae > Urocolius > Urocolius indicus. The sequence continues at coordinate 55,171 of WBNH01008237.1, forward strand.
TAGTAGAAAGTTTGTTGGCCTTCTAAATACATGGTTTTCCAAAATTTTGACTTTGCTCCAAAATGACATATCTTTCACCTATTGCCATTCCCACCAAAACAGAAATAAAATGCATAGATTGATGTTTGACAGCAGAACTTCTGATTATCTTTTAATTCTATGCTGTAATTGTACAAATTAGCTGTTTTTCTTCAAGTATATCCTGGAAAAAAAGGGAAATTATACTTTAAACATAAATGTGGAATTATAATGTTCTTCCTTAAAAAGGACAAAAGTATATGGCTAAGTACTCAGAAAAAAAGGGATTTAACAAGTAAACAATTGACTTCTTTTACATTTTAGAAAATTAAAACTAACCTACCTATACATAAATGGTTCTCTGTCTATGGTTTCCTGACCAGTATGAATTCTTCCTCATTTCTTTAACAGATGAAGCAGAGGAAGAAGGCCTAGTCTGATCTTCTGCTAAAGGGATCTCTGTTAGATTACGTCAGTCCCTGCTCAGCAGCTGAAAAGGCCCATGCCAGCATTTAATGTTCTTCTATGATGGATTGGCTATAGTGTTCTATAATGTTCTTCATGTGGATTGGCTGTTGCTTTACAGAGTTAACCACAAATGCTGAAACAACCTCCTACATGGTGAGAAATTGGCAGGGGATGATCAGATAGCATGTGAAATAATTTGAGAAAAAGTATTTTACATTTACCATGAATGTTGACCATGTTCTAGAAACTAGAAAAAAAACCAACATTCACTGATATTACAACTACTGCGAAACCAGATAGGGTTGAATAGTACAGATCAATAATAAAGTAAAATTATGTTGATGAATTAGAAAGACAGGATAAAAATGTCAGGAGTAAATATTCAATTCAAACATTTAATAAATGTGCATTTCTTTTAAAGGGGAAAACAAACTGTACATTTAGGAAGAACATTTAGGAAGAACTTAGAAAGAATAGCAATAACCTTTGCAGAAAAAGATCTGAGAAACAAGGAGTTGATCAGAGAGTAGAAACACAACCATGAACTAAACATGGCTCAAAATATCATTCTGATACAAAAAGAAGCAATCTTACAAGGAGGTATAACAGCAGCTCTTGAGACTCTTCTTCTATCCAACATCCACTAATATCTCAGCTGACTCTGTTATTTGAGTACATTTCAAAGAAAACAGGAACTCTGCTTTACAAGAAAGCAATGAAAATGCTCATTGACTCAGAAAATTGGCTCAAAATAAAATGGAAGTCCTGGATTCAGTTATTTGAGCAAAGGCAAGATTATGCAGTGATGCAATCAGACACATCAAATAGGTTAGACAGCTTACTACATAAATACTGCAACAGAAAGAAAAACTGTGTATATGTCTATGTATCCTTCTTGCACAGGAAGAACTCCTACATAAGAGTAACAGAATCTTGGCCTGTTCTAATAAAATATAATAGTCTAAACAAATAATTGTTCACTCTTCTACTTTGTTATAAAAACGGATTCTTCTTTTCAGTATGAACATGAGTAAAAAAAGGCTTTTAAAGCAACCATTATGAATTTATAAATATGCAGTAGACTACCTATGCAGCAAAAACTCTTATTAAAAGCTGTGAGCTGTTAGCTTGGCACATGGATTTGAATCGCAGACAATTATAGGTCACGTACACATATCCACAAATGCAATTGTCTGGGAAGTTTTCCAGTTGCAAAAACACCCAAGGAGCTCTCTGAACACCCTACATACTAGCAGCATTTTCCTGTAGGTTTTTCACTTGTGGAGTGCCTAAGCAGTACAGACCAATTCAACACACTCCTTTCAAGCTGGCATTGAGCCCTTGGCAAAACTGCAACATCATCCACACTTCCCTTAATCATGTATACACAAAGGTAAGGGTAAACAACCTCCACACTGTCAGGTGATCTGTTCAGCCATAGTAAGAAGTGTTCAGAGAACTCATTTTATCTAACCAGTATCTGTAGCAAGACACATAAAAAAATAGTGAAGGTTGCATAGTGACATGTAGTAGTTATTAAGGACAGAAAAGAAGAAAAGCAATACATCTGCATAGATTCTCCTAGTGTCTAATGATCCCTGGATTTCCTGAGAAAGAGGAGATATCTTTGTGTCTTTGTCCTGGTTAAATTTTGTCTTTAAAAACCTGTTCTCACTGCTTTCTTATTCAGGTAAGCCTTCAGTAGCACTTCAGTTCCATGCGACACTCCCACAGAAACTGTACCCTTTTTTTGCATGTCTTTCAGTCAATGTCTCTTGGTTCTTGCAAACGAAGAGAAATGAGCACTCACTTCCTATTTGCTTTCCCCATAGCACTCATGATTTTAAAGAAAATAACAGTTTTTGACATTCCACATGTCTGATCGTCTTTGTTACATTAGTCACAACCTTTGGCTTTATTACACCTAAAAGCTTTGCTGTGTTTAAGAGGGAAGAGTACAAGATCTGTGCACAGCGTTTAAGATACGACTGTCACAGATATAGACAAGGCCATAATGATTTTTCTGTGCAGGCACCTATTCCTTTTTTAGTAATCTCTATAATTTCATTTGTTTTTTTTAAGATCTTGCATTATCCAAAAACCTATGTATTAAGACTTCAGTATTTCAGTCCCATGCAAAAACCCAGTAGTTCAGAGATCGCCGCTATATCTAAATTTATGGAACCACGTGTAACTGTAAATTTATGGAACCATGTGTAACAACTTTATACTCAACTGCACTTCATCTGTTATTTATTTGCTTAGTTGTTTCTTACACAACAAAGTGTTTTGGAGTCTCTTCATAGCATTCATTCTCACAATCTCAGTCAACTCACAAGCCCCTGCAAAGTTCACCACTTTAAGTACCCACTTCCAGACCACTTAGAAAAATGCTGAACAGTGTAAACTCAGCTCCAATGATATAACTAATTTCAGTCCCCCTCTAATTTTCTATTTGTTAAACGATTTATTTATTCTCTTTTATCTACTTGGGGTAATTCCCTCTAACTCCAGAGCAACAACGTTTGAGGCACTTGGTGAGGGAGACTGTTAGAAGCATTCTGGGAATGGAAGAGCCCTCAACATACTTTAGAATATACATGATAGATTCAACAGATGATATTTCTCAAAAGTCTAACAACACTATATTTTAATTGTTGCTGATTTAACTGTCCCAGACATCCAATTAACTCATCCACAGTTTCTCACATCTCTCCCAAAAGACTTCTAAAAAAACTTATGTCACAATGACCAAATACCTTTAGTCTGAGTTTTTTTGGCTGGGTTTTTTATTTTTTTTTTAGTCTGATGAGCCAGACTAGTGATAGGTTACACACCACACTTGGTTACTCAGGATTTCACACTTAAACTTGTTGAGAAATTTTGAAAGAATACCATCTGGTCCTGAAGATTACTTACTGTTTATTTTATGGATTTATTTTGACATACATTTTAGTAGTTCTACAATTTCAGGTAGCTTGCCTCTCCCACACCCCACTTCCAGCTCTATTCTAAAAAATAATTTATTGGGTTTTTTTAAAAGGTTCCAATTTTGCAACGAGCACAGCTACCAGAATTCATTTGTCTGCTTCAGGCCATCTTCTCACTCCTTTCTCTTTACATTTATCATCTGCTGACCCTATGTTTCTCTGGCAGGCTTCCCGTCTCTGACAGCCTTGGAAAAAAACTACTAGAAGAATTTTCTGTTATTATCAAATGCTTGAAAGCTTTGTGTTATTTTACTTGTATATAAAAATGAGGAAAATAATTTTTTTCTTGTTCAGAGATTTCTAGGGGTGTTTTGGAGATGGGATTTTATTTTTTTGTCTTTTCAATTTAACTTCTTACAGGTGTTAGGCATCCACTGTGAACATCATTCAGTTCCTTAAACAGATGCCACGCCAATTGCTAAGTATTTGACCTTTTTTGCTGTGCTTTTTAATTTGGTTTTTAGTAAGCTTCCTCAACATTATATAGATTCCTCTTTTGTAACACTAAAAACTTTGTTAAAAATTTAAAACATACCCACTGTATCAGCACCTTCATGAAAACAAGACATTACATTCTTCTCTGACCTGTGTGAACTTTGGCATTCACACCAAAGTTGATTGGGTCATGGGGAGAAGAATGAACACTCAGCAACACAATACTACTAAACTCAAATTATAAAGCATATCAAGAAAGCATGAGTGGGACTATGGCTGGGAAACATGCATATCCACAATCCACTCAAATCCTAATCTGGTGAGCGTCTGTGGTAGAGCTCAGGGGAAACTCATCTCTTATCTCTTCCTCTGATCGGTCTACATTGGGTTCTTCAGCAGCAGCTCAGCTCCAGCACATAAGGGCTCCTCCTTGGGCACTCTGCTCCTACCTAACACCTTGCCAGACTCAACTGTACTGACTTGCTAGACTGATATTTGAGTCAAAAAGACTGGCATGAAAAGTGCAAACTAAATACTTCCCCCAATATGGCCTATCCCTAACTTGATCTGCTTATCAAATTGTAGTGATAGGACAGAGAGCAATGGCTCCAAACTGAAAGAGGGGATATAGATTAGATATAAAGAAAATGTTCTTCCTTGTGAGTGTGGTAAGATGCTGGCACAGGTTGCTCACAGAAGTGTGGCTGCATCATCTCTGGAAGTGTTGAAGGGTAGGTTAGATGAGGCTTGGAGCAACTCGGGCTACTGGAAAGTGTCCCTGTCCATGGCAGGGAGTTGGAAGGAGATGAACATTATGGTCCCTTTCAACCCCAAACTACTCTGTAATTACAGTATTCAAAGCAGTGAAGAACATAGACAACCTCAGGAAACTGTCTACAGACAGCTTTTGAGATAGCTCGTATTTAAGAATTTATACGTGTTGCATGGTGTCACAAAGAGCAGTGGAAGAGAAAGAAGTTACCCTCAAGGAGCCTCAACCCACTTCACTGTAACACATAGCTGGGGCCCTGAGACGTGTGGCTCCACAGTGGGTCACACAAGCCACACCACTACTGTGGCAGACTGGTGGGCACATGAAAATCTGAAGACATGCAACTGGGATTGCAACACAGCTGGCAAAGGCTTCCTTTAGGAGAGTGAAGTAGCAGTGTGTGGGCACATTACAGTGCCTGGCATCGCGTTTGCAAGTTACTGAGCGCAAGTTATCTTAGAAAATGAAATGTAATCTATGTAAACATTAGTCAAAAGTATAAATTCTGGTAGACACATTTTTTCGTGTTGCACTGAATTTTCTGGATTCTGAAGCTCTCCCTGAAGAATCAACGTGGCTGTCCTGCAACTGGCCAGCCCATGGTGATAAAACTACCCTCAACCACACTAGCTTTCCTGAGGAGCAAGGCTTATGAAACGGTCAAAGCCTGGCACTTGTTGCTGATTGTAATTTGCTTCTGGATTGCCTATGTTGTCATACTCTGAAAATGGCCCTGTTCCTGTGGGTGAACCACAAGCACAGCCCAATAAAGATGCAAGAGCAGGTGCAGTAACAGCACAGTCCTCCTGTAGTTGTTTCCAATGTGTCTTGGGATGCACAGACTCTGCATTCTGATCCACAACATCCATAATGGTTCAAGAGGTGGAATATGGCAATAACCCACATATTCATTTAAGCCAGGGAAGAAGATGTGTCAGAATCTCCCAGATGGCTTCTGCATGGATGAAACACTGAATTTTGTAAAAAGATCAATGAAAATCATTTTTGTAAAAGGATCAATTAATACTTAGGAGTATTGGGGCCCACTAGCAAGTAAGCATCTGCTCTGATTTAAATCATAATTTTTTCATGCAGGTGAACGCACACATGAAAGCTTCAACTATTCATAGACTAATGATGTACAATGAGCGTGAATGAATACTTGTGCACACATACAAAAAATGTACTTGCCAGATGTCAGCAAGACCAACATGTAGAATAACACAATTCTATCAGAGCTTCACTCTGGACAAGAAATAAGTACAGTACAGAAGCTGAGCATGGTGAACCACAGTCAGAAGGACAAGACATACAAGTGCAATGAGTCTTGGCACAGGTCACAGATCAACAACAGTCAGGAGAACTGGACTTCCCCAGGAACTGCAGGACACACATACCGTGACAGCATGATGGCCTGATGGGACAGACCTGGTAAGAAAGGCCCTTGTCAGACACTCAGACCCACACAGCTCATGCCAAGGTGCAGCCATGAAGTTTTGCAGCTAAGCTGTTGCCCAAGAGCTCAAGATAGAGGCTGGCAAGGTGCACGTTGTGTGCCCCTGGCTCACCATCGCAGGCTCACTGGAGTGATAACTGTGTCAGGTCTCACTTGTGATTGTCAGTAGGTGTCAACATGTAGCTCTCTCTTGGTCATAGCATTTGGTATACCTTCTTCAGTACAAAACTTGTGTCCAATTTTGTGCACCTCTTTCAGTTCAGCACTGACTGGGTTAGATATTTCTCTTTTTTTCCCTTCTTTCTATTTCAGCTTTGCTAATTTCTGTTTCCTTTTATGTGAAGGCATAGAGTTGTTGCTCAATATCTTCTGCACTTGTCATCCCCTCTCCTTTGCTTGTACTAAGACCGCTCTATGACAGTTCTTTTAATTTTAGATATCACAGATTTTTCTTTCCATTTTATTAAGACTGAGCCCACCCTTTGTGTATGGACATCCTCTGTGAAAACTTCTGAAGGCACAGTCTGGGATTAGCAGGGTGAACTTCACAATTAAGGAAGAACTCATGACAAAGAATAGATTACAAAATAGATTGCTATATTAAAATGAGATAGCCAGATCACATGTAAAAGCTTATACGTCATAATAATCTAAAACAGAGCTCACTCACAGTGCTTATCAGTGGATATTACTATTATTCAAAGACTTCCAAGATGATTTTTACAAGTAAAAACCTTAATCTAAGCAATAGTAATGTAAAAAAATTACATTCATTATTTCCATGTTTTACTAAGCCCTTCTTCCTCAGTCCTTCTAGAAGAAATCAAGCCTGTTTGATTGTCTATCACAAGTAATGGAAACATCTGAACAACAAGAATGCTCATCGAAATTTAAGCTTCTTACAGCGGTGCTAAAGGCAATAAAAATTTTATTGAATTCCAAGGTCTGAATTTTCTACACAAAGAACACAGAGAGAAGAGGAAGCAGAGACCACCCTCTGCAAAATGGAGGCCTATAGCCTTTAGGCCCTTGTTTCCAATTTTCAGTGCAAAGCTACTTTGAATTGAAATCTTCAGTTTCAGTTACCTCTCATAAGAAAACCTGCAAGAGAAGCTTGGGTAACAGTTCTGTTTAGATTCTCCTTGCCCCTTCTAAAATAGAACAGTAACACAGACCCTCCATCTATACTGAGAAGACTTAATGAAAGAATCTGCAGCACTGCAATAATCACTGTGGAAAAGAAAAGCCATTACTTCTGGCATTTACACATATTTATTCTAGATATGGGGATTTTTTTCCTGAAAGGTATGTTCAAAGCAATTGCCAGCAAAATAGGCACAGACCTCAACATACAAGTTCAAACACATCCACCAAAAAGTTTTAGTTCTCAGTAAAATGTATTACTGCATTATTTATCACTAGTCATTTATTATTGTATAAATATTGTATAAAGACTTTTAAAAGAAGATTACCACACTTAATGCATTTGTAAACACTGCAGTGTTACCATAAAGCTAGTAAACAGTAATGGAATTTAAGGATCAGCCTTTCCAGCAGAGCATAAAATAAAGGTTTGGTTATTATCTGAATTATTGCTATAAGTAAAGGTGAGGCCTCCATCTGCAGTGTATGATATCCAAGAGCCTTGATAAAAACAAGTCTGTAATTTGCCAAGATGGGAATATGGTAAATTTTCCACCAGTATTTTCTTCATTGAATTTCATTTTTCAAAAACTCAAATCATAAATTCACAACCATTGAGATCGGTTTTTTTAATCAACGAAAGAAAAAATTGACTTTATTTTTAAATTGTTAATTTGGTCAAAGATACACACGAGAAGGGAGATGCCTGGAGAAAGAAAAAGGGACTGGAAACAGTAGGATGGAGTGAGAAACCTGAGACGTGGGATAAATTCAGGCACAGACAGAGAGAGGAGAAAGCACAGTAAGAGAAATAGCTCAGCTGGACAAAGGCAGCAAGAGCAATGGGAGTGCTGGTAACACTATGACTCATAAAAGATTTCAGGCAGGTAGAGGGATCAACGGACACAGACAAAAAGAAAGAGGTGGCAAAGAAAGAAGGGTAAAAAACTGACTGAAGAGGCAAGACAAGAGTGATCAACTGAGCAAAGAGCAGGCATCCGAAGGGATCTGAAACATAAAGAGTAGGACTAATAAGATGCCAGAGAGATTAAGTACAGTGGAAAAAGATATAGAATGTTGCACACAATAAAGGTCAAGACAGGCTGAAAACATCAGAGAAAGAGAAGGATAATATTGGAAGAAATTTTACAGGCGTTGTCCCCTTCAGAGGCCAGAGGTGCTCAGTAAGGCCAGCTCCTCCCTTCCATATCCTCAGCAAACAGACATAAAACTCCTGCTTCTATCTGCCCCCCAGCCTCAGTCCAACAGAGACTGTTAGTAGTTAGGCACACAGAGGGCTGGCTGCTCACCTCCTGGCTCAAGTGGCAGAGATCAATACCAAAGCTTCCAACCCCAACTCATCCACTGACAGAGGCAAGTAGAGGCTGGTGAAGACACCATGAAAATGAAATGAATAGTCCCATATCTAATAATGCCCTAGAAAATCAAACGTCTTCCCTGTCTCTACCTCACTAGTGGGATTGGGGTGGATGTTCCAAAAGTAAATCCAGGTTTTGACAAGTGACTGCAACCTGTCAGCCTTGTGATCTGGGTCAATGGTCAGACAGAGCATCAGAGTCACTCACCCTCCTGCAGCACATAATGTCAATCACAGCTCTAAAGGGACATATTAAGAGATGCATATTCCAAAAAATCAATGTTTAAGTGTTTCTTACTGGGCATTAAAAGAGCTGTATACATTTCATCTTAATTTTTCTATGTCTCAGTCAATTTAAAAAATGGATTCAATACCATTTCATTTCAGCAGAGTGCAAAAACACATTCATTAGTGTTTATGAATGATTCAGATTGTGTGGTGCTGAGTACTAAAACAAAAATAAATATGGATTTGAACTGTGCATAAATAAATAAATCATGGTACTATGGCCTGAACAACAACAACAAAATATCAAATCTTGAATATTTTCTCAATAAAGTATTACTATGAAGTTTGTGCACTACAGAAGGCAGTAAGATCCTGTGGAGAAACAGCAGGGGAACATGTATTTTAACTTCATCCCACAACAAGGGGGAAGGAGGAGGTGACAAAGACAGCTAGCCATGGCATTTCCTATTTTTGAATATTCCACTGTACAGTTTTCACAATGGGGCAGTGCATTTGTGTGCTACAGACTGAGAAGCTGACAAAGGCCCAAAAGGGCAGAGATTTTAAGATCATTTCAAATACTAAACTGTTTGTTCACTGAATACAGACTGTCTCAGATCACTTGGGAAAAACCCAAACTAGGACTGCAAACTAAAAATAACTGATTGGATCCAAAGCTCCACTAAGCCCTTCTCCTCTTTACCAAAGCGTGATGTGAACTTCCAACAGCACAATACTGCAGGAACCAGTCAGATCCCTACTGTAATCACCCACTAGGAAAAATACTTTCTTCTCTAATCAAGTAAAAAAAAAAACCCAAACCAGACAGAGAGCTTATGCTTTTCCATTTGTTTGGCTTGTAGCTACACAAAATCTGTAGGCTCGCTTTACACAGCTATCCTATCGCTTTTATTTCCAGATCAATGAATGCAGGCCTCTCTTCACATCAAAGTCTCTTCTAATTTATAAATCCACAAAATAACCTTAATTACAATCCGCTTCAATAATAAATTCCATGTAAGGCACAAGCAAAGAAGCTAAGACGCTGCAGTCTGAAAAGAAACAACAGGAAATGATTTGATAAAGAAAAATCAAATAAATTTAACATAGACTGGGTTCAAACAAACAAAAGAAGGTGCTGTTCCCCTCAGTGTCATGGGATGTTGGGTATACAAGATGTTTACATGAGGGGGAAGGGAGACAGGGGCAGGAGACGGATTAATAGGAATCTATTAAGGATTGCTAAATAATGTAGAAACTACATGCAGCTCAGAAAATCCCCAAACTGCAAATGGCTAGAGAACAAGATATTACTCAAGGGAAGCAATAAATATTCTTGTCCTTTACTTAAATCCCCTTCTGCACACTGTTAGGAACAAGATACCGAATCCATACGACTTCTTGATCTAACATAGCTAACGTTGCATTGCTGTGTTCATTTCGCTCACAAAAACATGGGCGTAATAAAACTCAGCTGTCATATGCCTTTGTTTGCACAGTGTTATCATTAAATTAAGACTTCAAACGCAAGGTCATCTTCCAGCCCTGACAGAAGACCCTATTAAAAGTCCCTATTCGTGTCCATCCCATGGGTTGCTCCACCACTTGCTTTCCCTTTTCCTGGTCCCATGCCAACCACAGTCCCCTTCCTTGAAGCAAAGAGAAGGACAGTTCAGGCATCACACCTGGTAGTGGCCACATCGTGCAATAGGAGATTTAATACATAGATACAATACTGATGACAGCATCAGCTGGGTAAAGATAATGGTGCCCTGACCAGGTTTTTTACCAAGCAAACACATGAGGAAGTGCACAGTAAATGCACTCCTAAAGCACTGTCTGCGACTGAAGGGAATAGACCTTTTCACACCTTGGACATTGCATTATATTTAAGCCACTACAACAAATCTCATTAAACAGTTCACTGTGCTGAAAGAATAGAAGTCTTGCAAATCTAAATATGAGATGCGTTAGAGGCAGGATGGATCTGTACTATCTTTTAGCTTCTCTATGAACGATCAGAAACACCATACCACTACAATATTGTGCAATACCAAAATATAATCTTCATAAACTGTAAAAATCAGTCCACAAAAGAATATCTTCTAATTAATCTTTGGAGATTGGAGATGTGTTTCTCCTCACACTGCAAGAATCAGCCTCAAATTGGCAGCTGAAGAGAATATAGAGAAGATTGGCCATGCATTACAGCACTTTCACCCTCTGGCAGGGGTCTAGCTGAGAGATGGCCAAGACCTGCATGAAGTCTTCTACTAAGCGTGTAGTCTGTTAGGTTTCAACTTAAAGCAAAATAACTAAGTCTCCAGTTTTATTCCTGCAGCCTAAAGAAAAAACAAACAAATAAAAAATCAAATAATAACAAAACCAAAAAAACCCCTTACACAACAAGGCCCAGAAGCAAAGCAGAAAATAGGTATGATTTCAAAGCATAGTTACAAATTTGGCAGACTCTCTTGCCTGTCCAGTTTGCTTACCTTTACTACCCAGCACAAGAATTAATGCTCTTCGGATTTAGTAACTCACAGGAAGCAAGTAGAATTCAGATAAGCACATATCTCGGGCTAGTTCTTATTTTCCTAAATAATATCCAGTAAGTTTTGGGTTCATTCAGGTAGATAGACTAAGGCAGATACTATAGTTAAAGAGCACATCTCAGTTCCATCAGTGAAATTTTACAAGTTTGCAGTATTTTAGAAAATAATTCCTCCTAGCAAACAGAAATATTAATGGTTGTGGTGCATTCATACAATATTGACATACAAACTAGTGATCGTTCAAAAGATTTGGAATAGATGGTGTAAGAGTCTCAGTTACTCGTATTTCAACTTACTAAATTAAATAGTGAACACTTGAACATAAATAAAGCTCTAGAATCTCTCTAGAAAAAAGCCTGCATACAATTCTAAAAAATATCATAGGACATTTGGTATTTAAGGTGGTACAATAATGGATCGCTATTTTAATAAAAAGGGAAGACTGGTCTTTCAAATAAATTTTTACATATTTGAACTGTTCTAAGTATATTCCCTTTTGTATGTAAAATGTTGATGCACTTTTCTAAGTAAAAGAGAAATTTCTTTAAACAATGATCAACAATTATACTCAATGTGACTCTAAAGAAAACATTTCTTGCAAGAAAAAGATTTGAAGTGAAAATATTTTGCCAAAGTACTCAGACTACTTACTGAGTCAATGTTACTGTATGATTAACATGATGATGCAGAGCTTTACTAACAGTTACACAGAGAAAACAGTGAATGGAAACCACTTAAGATTTTTCATAAAAGCTTTATTTCTTGTTTTCTATTGCACTTGCTCACAACCCAGCAAAATTTTACAAAGGTAATAGGTTAATTGTTCAAATACTCAGCTCTCTTGCTTGTAAACCTCTGAGTTGATGCCTATACTATTCCAGTACCATGGAGATAAGTAGCTCTGAAAATCACTCCTATAATGGTCAATAGTTGATAATTTAAGCAAATCAGTAGAGTAATAACCATGCACATTCAGATTATGACTCGAACGAAATCTATAGTCAGTGCCAAAAACAGATACACTACAAGACTGATCTTACATAAGAAAATCTCCTTTTTGCATCTCCACAAAGCCTCCAGTGGTGATTTTCCCTTCCTGTTGCATGCCAATTCTTAGATAGCTGTCCAAAACAAATTTTCAACTAATTATTTAAAGCACAATGATTTGGGTCTTACGGGTTTTTTTTTCATCAAATACAATGCAACAGGAGAGCGCTCATGCACTCTATTTTTCTATTACCATCACAAAAAACACCTTCCTAATATGTGGTTTATTCTGTCCACGTGGCATTTCATGATGTGCTAGAGAGGAAGCAAACAGGTGAAAGATAAATGCTGTACATTGGCACCATGTTATTGTTGACACTGTGAGTAAACAAAATTATTAATCATATATGTACCAGAAAAGCTGCAGAAAAAATTTTTGCCCAAAGGAGATGGGAATGACGAAATTATATTTCAAAAAAGTGTCACACAACTTCCAGTAAAACATTTGAATTTACTAAAATGTATGCTTAACAGCACTGACCCAGCTCTAAGAAGCTATGAACTGCCAAATTAATCTCAAAAGAGATTTTCATTACAGAAGACTGACATCTTTTTAAATTGCACTTCTAGCCCCTTAGCTTCATCACTATGCATCAAGTCTGTTTTTGTCTTCTCAAAATACAGTACTCAAGCTTGCAAACTTGAAGCACGTCATCTTTTTGTAAAAGATTTTCCATCAGAATAAACAAAGAAAATTAATTTGAAGTTGGAGGTCCATAATACTATTGAGCTTGATGAGTTATAGAGCATGAGGTCCAATTATTTTTGAAGGAAAGTAAAACCTTTATAACTTCAAGTACAAGTCTATTCTGCAATGTGTCTATGCAAAAAAGACACTGTCCTGCCTAAGTGAACTGCTCGGTGTGTTCACAGATTCAGGTCTTTACTGACAAAAAGCAAGACAGTAAGCCTTTCAGGGTCCCCCTACTTTGGGCCTTTAAGTATTGTAACTTAGAATGAACACAAAAAACCCTTGTACTTAAGTTGTATTTACAGGACAAAATAAATGTCTGAAACCAAAACCATTTGCTGTGAGTCAGAGGCACATAACTTAAGGAATGCCACTTCTAGAGCACAAGAGTGCTTTGAATTACCATACAGTATAGCAATTTATGACCTTGCTTGTAAAATGCTTTGTTTTACACTATACCATACCTAATTTCCTATGTAGGAAAGAAAAAAAAAAAACTCTAGAGAAGAAATCTTTGAGTCAGAGCACTTGAAAATAAATAAGAGTAGTGCAGTTGCCAGGAATCATGACTATTTAGAAAAATATTAAATGTAAAAATATCCTTCTGCCATTAGCTATCTGCTGTGAGCAGTTTCCTTCTCTCTACTATCCTGGATCCTGTTCACATCTTACAGGAGACATCCTTCCAGCACCCTCCTGAAGAGACAGTCTCAGAAGTTATCACTGAAGAGCACAAAACAACTCACACCTGCCTCAAAGGTCTTTACATCTACAAAACAGAGTGTCTAATTTAAACTGACACTGTATCTAAAACTGTATTTACTTCAGGAATAAAAATTCCATTGTTTTTCTTTTAAATTATTCTTATCATGAAGATAAACTAATTAACTGCAAGACTGCGTAGAGATTAAGTCATCACAGATAACAGCTTGTCTCCTTACAATAACCAACTGAATTGTTTCATCTTTGTAAATTTGGGATAAACTTCTCTGCCAAGGACTGTAGTTTTTATAATGAGACATCTAGAAACTGCAATCAACCAGCTCCCATTGGAGAAATAAATGATCTGGTGGTCGAAGAGTCAGCTTAACTTAAGTGATGCAGAGTATTCGTCAGCATTTCCATTTTAACACCACCCTTAGGTTTCATCATGACTATTCCGTGGTGCAAAACTAATGTAAAAGTCTCTGCTGAAATGCAAAAAAAAAAAACCCATAAACCCAAAAATCAAACTTAAAGCTTGATTCAACCAATTAAACATAAAAGGATGACCTTGATATTTAGAGGAAAATACTTGCCGTTTAGGGCACAATTTCTATAAAAAGAGTTCTCACTTTGAGGAAGAAGGCATTTTAATGAGCTTCTTGGTTCACACTTCTTGGAAATCTTTGGCATATGCAACTTAAAAGTTACTACTGAATCTTTCACCAGTTATTTTTTAATTTAAAGTCTAACATTCATCTCTTTTTGATGAGAAATAAAACCAATAATTATTTTTTTTTAAATCTATAATCTACTTCTAGTTTATATCTATTATAACCTTCAATCCCTAAGAAGCATTCAAGTGCCCTTGGAACAGTGAGCTATGTGGACTACCCGACCGGCTTACTTTTCCTACACTGCTGGATGAAAAAAATTTTATCATCAAATCAGTTGTGCAGAGGATGAACTTTCTACCCAGTAATAATTATTCCTCCTGTCTACTACATGAGTCACTTATTGGCATGCATGGCATACCACATATATTGATGCATGACATACATAATATAACAAAATTTATGGAATTACAGCTTTTTGTTCCAAACATTGTATAGGAAAGCACATCATCCAGAAACAAGCTGAAACTAAGTATAGAAAACAGAGATGGTACACTTCATTGTATGTCTTCCCAGAATTAAAAAGTCATCTCAACAGCATTATTTCAGATGGGCATTTTAGTGCAAGGAAGCAGCATAATGAATGAATATCTATGAAAGGACAGGGAAGACTAATGCAGGATGGCTTGCCCTGTCCTGTAGTATACGTGTGTCTCCTGATTTGCAGCATTACACTCTTCATCATCTTGTAACTGACTGCAGAATCAAGGTAGTAAATCCCATGTCATGTAACTCCTGACTACGATTTACTAGGACTAGACAAATACATCTAAATATGGAACTGAGGCAAAACCTGTATCTGATTGCCTAGGTCAAAGACACTGATAGCAAACTTAGCTTATTTTTTTTTAAAAGCTATTCTGTGGATAAAAAATTCCTTCCCATAAAGCAAGCAGTTGGTTCAAACCCCTCTAAATACGATCTTAATTTATTAGAAATTCTAGCTGAAAGAGAAACCAGCTTTTACAATTCCCTTAGTTCAATATCAGTTTCTACATTGTAGATATTTAAGACAGTGCTGCTTAATTTAGTAACATTTTCATTATCCCCAAGGATTACTCAAGAACATTTACAAGGAAAACCATCTGTGTGAATTATATGGATTACCAATTATTTGATTTTGTCCTTCTTAATGGTATTTTTTATACAGAGATACATAAATCAATCAAAGCTTTATTTAAAAATTCAGAGTGTGCCTCATCTTCCTCGCATGTGCAGTTCTGGACACATAAAACCCCATGCAATTCAGTTACAGGTACTTTAGCAAAAAGATCTAATCTTTAAAACATTTTGGGTAGTTTCACAATTGGTTTTTTTAGAGCCCTCAAAAATCTGTTTGGAAGTCATGCAGCACTTACATAACTCAAAAGAATTTTTTCTAAATATATTGAGTTGTCTAGTGAATTACAGATGTTTTACACAGAAGAGCCTCATGATTAATGGTTGTCAGATACCCAGAACAGATGGTCTTTTAAGAGAAAATGCCTCTCTTGCAACAGTATAGTTATCTATGGACTCCAGTGGCTCTGCCTGCACTGTCCTGTTACCTCTGGTGGGTTGCTCCAGAGAACTTCTCCCCAGGACAGTGCCCAACCCAGAGAACTCACATATCCATGTTCCTTCCTGCTGGTTGGAGAGAAGTCACTGCTGCTGGGAAGCGCACGTGCTACAAATTGACGTTTCCTGACACAGCAGGGATATGGCATTCCGAGTCACAGCATGATCAAAGAGTGGGATTAATTTGACAAATGTAGCCTTTCACATCCTGTACCTGAGATGGTACACCCATTTCCAGTTTCTCATCCTGGTTTGTCATGGATATCACACTCTGATAGCTCCTATTGCACTCATACCTCTACAGCACAACAGTTTTAAACAGAAAACATCTGTTACTGTCATGAGTGCCTAGACTCCACACCACCTCAGGGACCCATGTCAGTGTCAGTGGGGATACACTTCTACAAGGCATACACGTCACCCTTGTCTTCACTATCAGATTCCAATAATCTTCCTGTGAGCTTCAGTACTTGCCCTGACCTGACCACAGAAGTTAGACTCTGCTCATATGCACAACACAAGGCACTGATGGCAGCTGTGTCTGCTCAACCCTGAGCCTTTGTAAGGTCAGAAAACCATCCCAGCCCTGAGCTTCATGGAGTGTTTACCTTTCTTTCAATACAGGGAAAACAAGAGGAATCAGCAAGGCATAGATCACTGCTTGTGAAGGCTGCCCAACATTTCCTGTCACAGCATGCATTTTTTCTTATGCATCCTTTTCCTTTCCTACACTATCACCAAATTTTAAACACATGCACTGCCAAGGGGGAATCCTTCTTTAAAATGTCAGCAAAGCATATCCATAATTTTTGGAAATAAAGGGAAAGAAAACACATCCTGTGCTCCTATCAAGACAAGACAAGCTCTTTTCAACAAGGTTTATTGTTTTCTGTTCCTGAAATATGGCAAGAACTGGACAAATGTTCTGCCTGCTCTTAAAAAGGATTAAGACATACTAAAAAGATTTAAAATGGCTCACCAATGGTAGAGTAAGATGTACAAACAGAGTAACTACAGAGGCAAGCAAAGGTTCTGCTGAACCTAAGTCCCGCACAATCATAGTGGGCAACAGAAAACACCTCACGGTATCTTTAAACACCATCAAAGCGTGAAGTTTTGCATAATGCAAAGAATGACTTGGTGGAAGTTTACATTTAATATCAAAAATTATGCCTCTCATGTAGATGGGCATTTTTGGTCTCTAGCTAAAGCTTGAGCAAGTCTTAAAATAATGCTACCATCCCTCTCTTCCCCATTCCATGTATGTTATGAATATTTGCTTATAACTTTTTCACTAGTAATGTTATCTTTGACCACAAATGTGAGAGGCAAAAAATACTCCAGAAGTATCCATATTAATATTTAGTTGAATTCACAAGTAAACTATAAAACTCCATAAACATTAAACTATGCTCCAGAAGAGCAGCAAGGACTATTACAAAACTCTTTCAGATAACGCAGTGGTACTGACCAAAATTACAGCGAGTTCAGCTTATAAACCTTCCGCACTACAGAACAAAGATCATTAATGAAACTCACAGTTTCAAGGGAAAGAAATAATGTGGACTAAGCTGATGTGCCATTTTTACTATTATCATCTTCCCCCAAACAGCGTTCTGAGATAACCAGAGAAGACAACACATTGTCCCAAGTACAAGCCCTAGACAGCATCAGGTTTAGCGCAGTATCTTCTGCATCTATAATTGAACTGCAGCCTATAATCAAGATACAGCACTGAGCTTAATTAGAAACAGAAATCAATAAAGATAATCTAGAAGGTATGAGAACGGTTTTATCCATTTTCAGTGTTGGTTCAAATTTCTTCCCTGGAATTGTTTCCAGTAATAATGAAAGCTTAATACAAAAATAAGTCACCCAGACATATCATTCTGTTGCTACAGGATTTGATGCGCTTTTCAAACATCTACAATTTCCCAAAGAGGACAGCATTATCTCTTCCAAAGCATCTGCCACTCATGATATCTGGTCACATTTACTTTTGTAAGACAAGTCTAAGATTCTTTATGTTAAGACTTTTCCTTCTATAACTGTTTTGTTTTGATTTTAAAGAAAATCTTAACATGTTTAAATCAGGCTGGTTAGTAAACAAAACTGAATAAAACTGTTCTCAGTGCAAGACAACGAAACTAAGTAGACAGGATTGAATACTCCCTTTTTGCAACCTCAATAAGAAGTGAAGCAACTGTGACAGACCACAATGATACAACAAAAGATTCTTGTTTTCTAAGCAAAATGTTTTAGAAACAGTTTTTCTTCAACAATTTTTCAGATGTTTTAAAAAATGAGATGTTTAAAAAAGGTACAGGGAAAGGGCCACATGCTTTAACTCACCCTCACACTTCCTGCTACATTTCCATCTTACTTTAATGATAGAAGGGGAGCTATTTGACTAAAATCCTGTTTCTCAATAATAGTGTAAATGGGAGTAATTTTTCAAGTTATTTTTAAAGCTGCATGAACAGCTTCAGACTATTCATTCATACACAGTAGGAAATAAAAATACAAGTTAAATCAAAATGTTAATAGAAATATAACCACAACCAGTTTTTAAGCCAAGATCTTCAAATAAAAGGACTTAAAATACTGACTTGTCATCAGTACCCAAAGTGTTTCCTGTGCTAGCAACACCCAGTACACCGACAGCAAAGAGAACAGATAAATTAAAAGTAGAACAGCTGTAAGGGTTACAGATGATTTCTCAGAAAGACTGCCACAAGTACATTTTCAGATTTGCAACAGCTATATTCCCTTCCTCTTTTGAGTGCACCAAACTTTGCTCCAAGTCTTAGAGAGCATAAATGTCATCATCTCAAACGGTTTTGCATAGGACAACGCATCAGGAATGCTATACTGTCAGGAATGTTTCAGCTGATACAGTCTAGACTGCCAACCCGCTATGGCTCTGCTGCTCATAATAACATCTTTTCAAATCTGATTTGTGTCATTAACTATTAATTTAAAATCTATTGGCTAGACATAATATAGTCTTTATCTTGCCTTCTTTTATTATCTAAATTACTACCCAGCCCTTGCACAGGGAGCAAGAAAAGTGTTTTCTTACACTGCAGGATCAACATTGCAATATATGTATTTTTTTGCTAGAACATAGAATATATGCATTTTTCCCATTAACACAAGGCTTTTCAGCTATACTGAAAATACTTCCAGCCCTTCCTCTCCAACTACAAAAATGAAAATTCTATCAAAATGCTTCTGCCCTTTTTTCCATACCACTTGCTCTGGAAACACAAACAAGGTAGTGATCAGTCCACTGTCATGTGCAAACTCTTATTTATTGTAAAAGATATATAAACATAAAACTTTATTTTTACTTTTTGTACATTAACACAGCAAGGCACAGAATGCATAGTATTTCAGATACGCTAACTGACACTGAATGCTGTCCTAGATGACTCAAGAGACAAGCTTCTGCTATTCCAAAAAATCATTGAAAGGTTATAACACAGTCAACCATAAAAAAAACCCAAACCTGAATCCTCTCTCAAATGCAGTGATTCCTTTATTTTAAAGACTTCAGACCTTTCCTTTTATAAGGAAAAATAAAATGGATTTTTTTTTGTTTATTATTTTCTGGTTCATTATTAACTGCAGTAAATATTTCAACAGAAAGAGAAAACAGGCGACAGGAAGCTCATGAACTGATGTAACCTGCATCACAGTATTTGCAGAAGTCCCAGGGGTATTTGGCATAGTAATAAATTTGAAATATTTCCCAGATGAAGAATGAACTTATAACCTTCTCAGTATTTAACTGCCACTGGGGCTCTTCCAGACAGCAGGTTTCAGACCCAACAGAAGCAAGCTGACTACATTTTAAATACATTTAATACTAGTTACCTTGGCTTTTCTTTCATCACATTCCACTCTTATCTCATGAAAATAATATAGATTCTTTCATTGCTGGTGAGAGCAAAACAAATTTTTCCACTGCTCTAAATTCATTACACGTGATGTAAATAAATCTGGTACCCAGCGCTTTCCTCCTGATGACAGCAAGGGGAAGAACACTGTCAACACAGCTCATCAAAATTTCACTTTGTACTAAAGATTTTTCAGACATGAAATTATTGGCTGCCTTCATGGGAAGCAGCTAACCTTGGCAAAGTTACCTTCAAGGTGCTTGGCCTGAGAACATGAGGACATAACACTGTTTGCAGCCAAGATTAACTCAAGGAAAAGCAAGTAGACACAAAGCTGTACACACACTTGGTCCATTTGACATTTCTCCCTAAAGACTATCTCAAATGTGGATGGATGAGATTCCAAAATGTTAAGCTTTAGGGACTGAAACTCTCTCAGACACAGATCTATCCCTAGGACACTTCACGTTTTCTTCCATATTCAAACCACTTCTCAGCTGCATAAGTAAAAAACTTGGTACATGACACATGAGTGTATAAAACCTCCAATTTTCACACGCAAAAGTAGAAACTTGTATTTTCTGGAACTGATTTGATGCAGAGCCGTCTTTTGAGTTTGCATTGTCTCCTCACTTTTTGGCAATGTGCATCTTTCCCTTTTCAAGAAAAGGCCTGAAAACAGTTCTTCCAACAGATCCACAGCTGAGCTGGTCTGTCAGTTGCTCCCTGATCTGCTTTGGACAAAATTATCTAAGATAGCTCAAACTAGCCTAAAAAAAGTCTGTTTTAAGTAACTGATGTGCAGTAGAGCTCACAAAAGCAGATGAGTCAACAGACTGTGAGCAGATACGGAGACAGTGCCCACACTAAGTCACACTAAGAGGAGGTCAGAACATTTTGTATCACTCAGAAGGATATACAGAATTAATTCCATTTGACCGAAGCTATACCAAAACCCATCATCTTCCAAGACATACTCTAACTTTTTAGCATTCTGAATTCCCTGTGCATTTCTCACAAAATCACTTCATACCATATCAAAGAATAACCAAGTTTAACACAGGGTTGAAATTCAAAGATGTTTCACTGGTATAGGTACAAAGAGCGTTAATAATGACAAAAACAGGTATTCATTTATTATTCTGTATACTCTAAAATACAGGCTACATACATACTCTTTCTTCTCTCCAAACTCACCTAAAATTTGAATGATTTCTCAACTAAAAAAAAAATTCAGTATCACTATTTACTTTCACCAGAACTGCGATAGTATTTTACCTTGTATTCTTAGGAGCTGTATACCTTAACTTTCGCAAATGCTTAGAGCAGTCTTCAGCAAAATAGTTCATTATTCTTCCATCACCCTCTGAATAAAATAAATTTCTTATAACTCTACCTCCCAGATACACTTTGTAGGTAAGAGATAAAGGAAACAAATTTATGTAATGTGCTTCTAGACCCTTAAGTGCCTTTCTAGGCAAGTTCTCCTTTCTGGTTAAAGCCATTTTTCCAGATTCAGTCCTTTTGTGATGTATGCATAGAAATTAAATAAATTAATTTTGCTAAACCAAACATTAGGACAACAGAAAGCTCCTCTAACACTTTTTTTTTTTTTTTAAATAATGACACAGGGTAGCTTGTTCAACAGATTATCTCCAGGTATGTGAAACAGACGATACCTAACTGACATCAACAGGATCTGAGTAAACTGAATTAATTTAAGGTAACATTTACTTGAATTCAGAGATGCAGAAAAATAGATGCGACTTTCTAAGAATGACAGAAGATGCTTAAATTAAGCAAAATCATGCACTTATTAGGCAGGAAGGCAATTTTTCTAGTCTAGAAGATGATACAGTGATTAGAAATAACAGTTACTCAAACTATTCAACAAATCACAGCAATGCAGAAATATAATTACTCTCCACAGTGATCTCTCAAAAGAAAGCAGAATTTTAAGATTAGAAACAAGAATTAAAATCAGAGATGCAACTTTCCAAATGCATTCTGTATAGTCAATACTTTAGCGTTAAAAGAAATCCTTCTTTTTTATGCCAGGTCTGTAAGAAAAATTCAGTATAAAAACTTACAGAACATCTTCTAAATCTTTTCAACCAAATACAGAAATCACTTTCCTTCCCCAAGCAAGCTGGCTGTGTAGCTTACATCAAGACTATAATCTCAGACTTAATTGTGACTTGCTTAGTCTAATTACATCATATCACTACTAATATTAATTTCTGTCGATGCCCATACAATTCAAAGGTTCATGCCAATTCTTAAAAGATGTTAGTTGAAATTGAATTAAACACACCATAATGTGAAGTGCACAGACGTATTTCAAAAGACAGAACACCTATCTATTCTTTTGGCTCAGGAAACAAGGTTTTTCTTAATGACGGGGTTTTTCTTAATGATCAGAATCTGTTGCCTTTCAAAATGCTTTAAGTCAAAGTAGAGCTGTATTGCATTTGAATAGGCCTCACAGAGAATGCATTTTTCCTTTCTGTCAAGGAACAATTTTCAGATCTTCTTCCACGACTTTTTAAAAAAGGCTGAGACAGCTAAAATGGTTCTGTACCAGTAACCTACAGAAAGCAAAAGACATGCTCAGAAAGTTAGTTCCTAGGCCAGCGGGGAATATGATGCAAGGTGACACTAGGTACCAGAACAGGGCAAACACTGACAACTTATTCTCAAGAGTTTATAAACAGATTTTGCACCTTAATAACGCTCACTTTTACACATACATGGTTAAATACAGCTGTGACATAATGCAGAAATGTTGTGCATGTAAATATAAACCTTCCTTTATACTCCACTTTAAGAACACAATTTGAATTGTTCAATACTGAGCAGTCAATCAACTTTGTTTGAAAACTTTTTGTCCCTTAATTTTTTTCTTTTAAACTGAACTGTCTCCAGCTCTCCTGTACCAGAAGCAGCTCTATGTCAGAAGCTTCAGACAAGACATATAAAATCTGTCACCTTCAGTATACATGCCTCGAGTACTAAAATTTGTCATACTTCCATATGTTGTGCTTACAGAAAAGTAAGAACTCTGCCAACATGCCTCTACATAACCTTTTGAGGTACAAGAACAGTTAATCCACTATGATGTTATTGTCTATCATAAAGGTTTTACCTATAGATAAGTCTTCCTTTATGGTTGTTCAGTGATGAAATTTATCTCTTCAGAAATACTTTAAGACAAACTTTCTAGTATCACAATCCATTGTAAAATGAGTCAGTTAAGCTCTTACAAGAATACTGCATAGATGAACCACTCCTACACACCAGTAAATTCTAGCTGAAGAATTTAAAACCAATCCTAAGATCCAATTGATTAAAAAACCCGAATGACAGCTTTCCTCATGAAGTGTAAGAAAGGTGAAGCTAAACTTAGTCATCTTTTTTTCTGTTTTGTTCCTTAAGAAGTCTACTTCATATGCACAAGTTACATAAGATGCTTTTACTCAATGTTATCAACATTTCAGTGCTGTTTCCAGTAAAAATAGGTTTCAAAATAAGCAAGACAGATATATACACAATAAATCAGTGTATTACTAAATAAGTATCTCAGCTTTTATCTTTTCTCAAGCTCCTTGACAACAATAGTACATGATTATGAAAAATAAGAACAACAGGGTCTTTAACTGATCATACAGTAAAGCTCTTCTGAAAAGTTATCTGGAGATCTGTTCTCTCTGAAAATTAAAGATTCAATCTACCTTGAACTCTAAGTTCTGCTTGAGCTTCAATCGTCTCATTGCCATTATCGGCTATGCAGGTGTATGTCCCCACATCCTCCTCCGTAACATCACTGATTTCCAGGCTGCCTCCCACATGTAGAAATCTTTCATAGCTGTGAAAAAGAGGACATATGGGTAACATTGTTAACCTTTAAAAAGTCTTACCAGAGAAGAGCACACAAGTCCTTTGCCTGAAATGTCTACATAAACTAAAGAACTGTTTACATATAGTATTTCAGAGTGCCATTTTACAAGAGGTTACATTAGATAAGAATTTTTAACTCGATGGTCAAACTACAGACTTAGGCTTCACATTTAAATTTGATGTTTTGTCATCAAACCTTCTTTTGGAATCACTCAACAGTGGTTCAAGGACAGAAAATAAGAAAATTAGCAAACACATCTTGGATTATTTTGGTAGTGTTTTATTGTCATTGCTGCAAAAAATAAACCCAGAGATCTCCTATCATGGAGTAGGTAAAAAATTAATGTGGGGAAAAAAATAAAAGCTTTTGTGGTAATTAAAGATAGAAAAGGTGATCCATATCAAGCAACCAAACCTGTACAAAGGAGACGTGAACAGGAGTTGTCAAAGCTGTATTACTTGCCCTGCTGCCCCTTCTCCCATTTACTTGTGCTCTATTTCCCTTTACTCTATCCAGATAAATTCATTAGATTTGAACTAGCACAAAGAAACTGAACCTAGACGTCTTGGACTACATCATCTCCGTGGCAAATCCAATCATTTAAGAAAGCTCAAAAATCGTTCTAAAAGATCTAAGAAAACAACACTCTTCCCAATTCTTGAACCTCTTTGTCTGCACCTGGAAATCAGCAGTCCACAAACATTTAAGAGCTTTTCAAAGTGAACTGCAACAATGCCACAGAAGCTTCTTTGAGAGAATGAGGCGTTAGACATGTTAAGGCATTTCTTTTAAAGAAAAATAAATAAGACAAGTCTGGACCTTGATGCATTCACATATGCAGTTTTGTATCTCCCTTATGTAAAATAGCTTCCTTGATTATTTGTTTTAGCATTTTTGGCAACTTAAATTAATCTAAGTAACATATCTGTTGAAGGCTAAGACGAATGCAGAAAGAAATGAGGCCAACCGGCAAATGTGCTAGATCTATCAGTGACAGTCAGGATGTAGAAAAAGGGAGGCTGTGCAGAAAGAATCAGCTGGAAGCGAGAAGCTGAGACAAAGCTGTGCAAAGGCACAGTAAAAGGCTATAGAGACTTCTAGTATCCTTTTGATGACATAGGTGCCTTTTTCTGAATATGTACTAATTTCCATAATCATCCATCTAAAAGCAACATATGCTTTGCAATGCTTATTTTCCTATAGCTAGCCCTGGAAAAGTGAAGTAACATGTATGGTGAGGCAGGGAGACTCATGGTTCCTAACCAGCAAATAAGATGTTATTAAAACTATTAAAAATCATTAGCTGTTGTCACATTAGGCAACAAAAGTTTGTCCAAGAGGATCTTACAAACTACTTGCAACATGGTAGCATTTACATAAATTCTCCTTTTTGTCAAGGAACAAGGTTACATAGTTGTCAGCTATCTAAAATGTATGCTGTTTTGATTCTCATTATTTTCCTCAAGGAAACCCAGAGTTTACCAAGATGTAATCCAACACAAGTTCACCGCCATTAAAAAACATGGAAGAAAACAATCTGACTCCTGGGTGACTTTTTCTGTATGCATTAGCTGTGGAAGAATTCTGTGCTCAAAGCAAAACTGCTTTTGTAATAAAGTAAAAACATCTTAATTTTGTAAAGACAATGAAGCACTTCCATAAAAGAGTGAGGCAATCAGATTTCAGACACTGGAGACAAAGAATCAGTTTAATATAAAAGTGATAATATAATTTAAAGTGCCATTAAAAACAACAAAGATTGGTCATTCCAACATCAGGGAAAAGTAAAATCAAATTCAAGCATTTTATATGCACCCCATACAGTCCTCAGCTACACACTCATAATAAACAATTACTTGAGCTACTTTGGATACCTTAACTCTCATGTTTTTCTGTATTTCATTATCGCAAAACAGTGAACCTTTATTAATTTACTGTACTCAAACAGCCAGTTATTTCCTGAGGTTTTGGCTTTTTTCTCCCATCTTTTAAATTATAGTTCCCAAAGCATCTTATAATCTATTTGCAGTCTTGGTGAAGTACAGCAGACAAAATAAGACAGTAATTAGATTTTGTAGAATCTACTACCAGAAAGACCTCCATAATTACTCTGCTATGTTTCACCTTTACTGAGTTGGACAAGTGTAATTCACTTAATATAAATCACTCAAGAGTACCTTAAAACAATATATGATATCATTTAAAATATCACACATTTGTGTGAAGTGTTAAGGAAAAAAAAATCTGCATTTAGAATAGGTAATCACAAATCAAAGACTTCATTAGAACACATACAGCAACAGCATAAAATTAATGTCACACATGCAACTTCAGCTTCGTAATTTCTTTACTTTAGAAAACCATTAACAATACAAATGTTTTACAGTTTTCTACAGGTATTACTCAGATAAAATTTTGCTAAACTGAAAAGTCCCAAACCACCAAAGACTTTCCTCTACTTCAATATCCTTTTTGAAATGTAATGTTATTGTTCAGGGTCCTTTCAGCTGATTATTTTCAGATTAAGTATCTCATTCGCTGTCACTTTTTTAATGTGGTATAAGCATTTTTAATGTATTCCATACATGTGTCCAAATACAAATAAAGTTACACAATATATGCTGTTTGAGCACATACTGATCCCCACAGTGGAAAGATTTCAAAGCAGAACATCATCTTCCACATGTATGAAACTCTGCCCATCTCTCAGGCTCTGAAAATCCATCTTGGCCGTCATCTCACCTGAAACTTCACTTTTCAACCTCGAAGTCATCAAAAGTACAAAATTACTCCTGCATTTGCTAAATAACAGATCCTCATGCAGTAGGATCCTTTGCAAGATATGATATTTAAAATAAAAAAAAAATAATGAAATTTGGGAAAATATGAAAAACTATTCAGCCTGTATCTAATATTTCCACTATAGCCTTTTATATCAGGAAATATTGGCAATAAGGCAGATTGTACTATACAGAAAACTTCCTAAAGGACAACTTTTATTCTAATAGCTATATCTTTCAGTGGCTTTCAGTGAGGGTTGCAGTCAGTTCATTACAGATGGACTTTGCCATTGTTTCTTCTCAGGGGGAGGCCTCCTCACACTCCCCACTGCTGCAGCGTGGGGTCCCTCCCCAGGGGAGACAGTCCCTCACAAACTTCTCCAACATGGGTCCTTCCCATGGGATACAGTTTGTTATGAACTGCTGCAGCATGGGACCTCCCACAAGGGTAGCTCCTCACACCCTGCCCCAACATGGGACATCCACCAGGAGAACAGTCCGTCAGGTACCGACCACTCCAGCCTGAGTCCCTCACAGGATCTGGCATGGGTTCCTCTCACCCCACAGACTCCCAGGTCCTGCCAGGAACTTGCTCCAACATGGGCTTCCCACAGTCACAACCTCCTTCAGGCATCCACTCGCTCCAGCATGGGGTCCTCCATGGGCTACAAGTGGATCTCTGCTTCCTGGTGGCCTCCGTGGACTGTAGGGGCACAGCTGCCTCACCACAGGTCACAGGGAAGTCTTTCTTCCAGGTCCTAAGCACTTTCTTCCCCTTCCTACTCCACTGACCTTGGTGTCTGTGGAGATGTTTTCACATTCTCACTCCCTGTTGCTGCTGCAGTTTAGCAACTGCACAGCAACTTTTTGTCTTTCTCCAATGTGTTATTCATAGAGGTGTTACCTCAGTCACTAACTGAGCAGGCCTTGGTCCACTGTGGGTCCATCTGAAAACTGACAGGCATCAGCTCTATCAGCTACAGGGGAAGCTGCTTCTTTGTTTAAAGAAGTCCCTGTAGCTTCCCCGTCTACCAAAAAAACCTGGCCCAGGCTAAACCACTGCACAGTTGTATACTTCAGTGGCTTTCTCCACTTCCTTCCACTTCATAGAATCATAGAACGGTGGGGGTTGGAAGGGACATTCAGATATCATCTAGTCCAATCCCCTGCAGAAGCAGGTCCACCTAGATCAGGTCACACATGAACACGTCCAGGTGTGTTTTGAAAAACTCCAGAGAGGGAGACTCCTCCCTGGGCAGCCTGTGCTACAGCTCTGTCATTCTCACAGTAAAATAGTTTTTCCTTATGTTTGAATAAATCTTTTTGTGTTCCAGTTTCACCCCATTACCCCTTGTCCTGTCACTAGATACCATAGAAAAAAGTGATGCCCCAACCTTTTGACATCCACCATTTAGATACTTCAAACTGCACTGGCCACAGGCCTCCAACTTGATTCTGTGCCACTGATCACCACCCTCTGGGCTCTGTCATTCAGCCAGCTCTTGATCCACCTCATATTCACTCATCCAAGCCACACTGCCTGAGCTTTCTGATGAGGATGTTACGGGAGAGAGTGTCAAAAGCCTTGCTGAAGACAAGGTAGATGACATCTGCTGTTCTCCCCTCATCTAGCCAGCCGGTTATGCATTCATGCAATCCCCTCTCCCGGCCACCATATCCTGTCAGGGAGGTATGGACAGCAAGTAGGTCTCCTCTCAGCCTTCTCCAAGTTGAACACCCTCAGCTCTTTCATCCACTCCTCATTAGACATATGCTCCAGACTTTTGCCCATTTCCAGTGCCCGTCTCTGGACACATGCACCTCAACATTCCTCCTGGAGTAGGGGGCGCAACATTGAGCCCAACACTCAAGGCACAGACTCACCAGCACAAAGTACAGGAGGAAATATGTCCTGGTCACAGGTTATTTGGCCCAATTTTCAACTTCGTCATTCTTTTTACATCTGAAATCGTGAACACAGAAAGAAAGACCTACAAAGAACAGATCAAGGCCAGACAGAAACTCCTAGAGAACGGCATATGGATGATGCAAGCATAGAGGTTGCCCTTCCGCCAAACAGTCTCTTTAACTTTTCCATTTCTGAGGACTGCGACTTCCCCAAGACCTGGGTGGAACCCAGTTATTTCATAGACTTTGATTGACTTCTTTATGAGGCACCAATAAGTCAGCAGTCTAACTATCACATTTCTTTAAAATCTTTAAATTCACAAGTTCTGAAAGGATTTCTTGGAGCTGTAATAGTTTTACTACAATGAAAACTTTTAGCACTGTGTGAAGTTTACCATTTTCTCACTCAATACTCAAAGCTTCCTCCTTTTTCACATAAATTAGGAAAATGTTTTACAAAAAAAACAGTTTCACTATGTTTTGCATTAAAGACTGCTTGTTTGAACAAGTACCAAGATTGTCATCAAAGTTTACTCATATTTATGCTTTAACATAAACCTTGCTGCAGTCTTTGACAAATACTCCATCAAAATTAAACACCTTCCTTTTTTTCAAGTCTTAAATAATTAATTCCAAAACTTTATCACTCCTAATTCTTAAAAAATCTATTTTTCCTATAAATACAGTCTCTTATCCGTATTCTCCTAAGCAATACAACTTGAAAGGAAAAAAATTACCTTTGTATTAGAGTAATTACCACACTTAAAAAGACAAACGTAAAAATATCTCCATTTAAGCAGGGGTAAAAATCAAGCACATACCTGACCATGATGAGGTTTGTTTCCTAACACTGTACATACATACACAGACATGTATCTACATGTATATATCTATGTGTGTATACCTACACATATGTACGGTAATGTCTTTAGCGTGTGTGTATAGACAAAAAACTATGACTTAAGAGTTTTTCCCCAGGCAGAAAGTACATTAAAATCTCTCCAGATGAAAAGGATCAGTTTTTTCTGGGGATAAAGAACAGCTATGCTATTAAGAAAATTCTTATTTCTGTATCAAAAGGGGATTTTAATAGAAATTAAATGTGATTTAGTTTGTAATTAAATTAACAGACCATGTATAACAGGTTATGGTACCTATTTTACAATAGTCTAACTGCAGGCTTTACTCCAATAAAGAATATTAATTTTCAGTTCTAGAGGTTTTCCAGTAATTTTATTTAAGAGAATAATATGACAGCTGTCGAGGTAAATGGAGTTTAAGAACTTTTTGTTGTCTGCAGTTCAAATATGTTCTCTCTTAAGCCACAGTCATGGGTAGCAGACTGAGGAGTTATGGCACAGTTTGATCACTTCAACAAGCAATGAGGGAAGCATACTCCTACAGAGTAAAAAAACCCAAATATTCTCCTATACCTACCTTAGAAGTAAGCTCTATCATGACCACACATTTCACTGGAAAAAAATGTTAACGGTTGTAATAAGAAAAAAAAAAAAAATCCATTTCATCAGGGAAGTATCTTCACTTGCTCATCTTCAGCCAGACCAGAAAGTTTCTGATCTGTAAGTAAAATAACACACCATTCTAATTGTTCAAAAGTATGATTTACTCTTTTTTGGTTCTACCTTTGACCAGAAGAAAACATTTATTTCAAATGGAAAAGGAATACTTGTCACTTCAATTTTCTCCTCTTTAGTCAATACACATCCAGAGGATGCAACAACCAGCAGATTTCAAGAACACACAGGGACCTAGCAGCTTCTTTTGGTAAGAGGCCTTCCTTGGGCTTGGCAGAGAAGGTACACAGCTCACTTGTTACATAAGCAGAGAAGCATTTAGTAAAATTATGCTTATGAAAACTGACAGCTTGTGGCTCCTGCTCCTGCCTCACCACATGGTATCCATGTGACGATGGCAAATGCTCAAGAAAAAAATGGCTTCAAGGAATGAGCTGGTGATGGCACTGAGGAAGCGCTTGTCTTACTCCCCATACAGAACACACAGTTCACAAAGGGATTTCTGCTTGCAGCAAAAAGCAGCCAGAATCTGTTCTTGCAAAAGGGACGTAATGCCAAAAACTAATGCTAAATATTCTGCTAACTCAGGTCATGCAGTGTGCAAGTTGTCCACAAGTATCTATAAAGCCCTTCAAAGTTATCACGACAACCTGCATAGAAAAGTTCATAAGGGAATTAATAGTACTGTATTCAGAGCAGGATTTGAAGATTTGTGCTCTATATAAAAACAAGAGAAGAAAATAAAAAGGAGAGTTCTTTAGTCAGTGAGCTTTAACCTCCTTATGCATTGCATGTGACATAACTTAGAGAAGGATGGGTGAGGGGGGCAGCAAAAATTTATAGAGATGACATGACAATTTTACATACAAGAAAAAATTAAGCTCTTGCCAGGCACATTTATTCTGCATCACATTTTATTGTGCAAATCTAATGAGCCTGTATCACCCTTTGTATGTTATACTTTTCTTCTATTTCCAAAAAAAAAATAAAAGGAATCTAAATCATGTGCCATCAGACTGACATCAATACAGTATTAGAACTGCTAGTCATTACTCACAGAAGCTTGCATTTTCCAGATACAGTTCAAATTATGAGCCACTGGATTTTCTAATTTAAGAGTTGACAAACAAGAGATGCATTACTTACTGTCATTGGTACTGCAGAGAGACTTGTATGTTCTTTTAGCTGCTTTCTGTTGTCAGCCATCCCACAATATAACTTTACCTCTTGTTCCTTCACAATTAGCTTGTTTCTACATTAGTCTCACTACCAACTTTGAGGGACACTGAGAATGTTCAAATACCTGTAATATCCTTGTCCCAGTAATTAACGTTCATTAGACAAAAATTTTCTTTGCAACATTTGTATTTTCTATCACATTACTTTGAATGAATACACCACAAATGACAACATATAATAGAGATGTTTTCACTTAATGCATTCCTGCAAGCCCACAATTTTTCTTCATCATGCCTAACATTTAAATGTTCTATTTTAATGAATTTTTTTTAATTCAGCTCTAAGTACTTATTCTTAAATTATCATGGAACATTCAGATGCATACTGGGCATCTTCATATTAGGAACAGTAATGCAAGTGCAGAGTTTCACACACATAATATGCCAACATGAAGAAGAACACAGCAGAAAAGCTAAGACTTCTTATTCCCTTAATTGCTTCTTTTACTACAGTGGCAATCTAAAAGTAATGCATTCTTAATAACCTTCTTGCTTCAAATAAGATCTCTTGGTTTCAGCTGTCTGCAAAAAAAAAATATACTTTGAGACTGTTCCACCAGCCTCATAAACTACCTTATGTGTCTTAACACTCACTCTAGAAGCCCTCCAGCATTTGAAAATCAGCTTCTGTTCTCCTGGTTTAAAATTAAATAGAAAGCAAGTTGTACACTAATCTAAAATCGTAACTCTGACTGGACTTCTACCATTACATACGAATATATGTATTAGCCATTACTCACTCTTCAGTGATAAGCTCTTCTTCATTTCTTGTCCACCTGATATAAGGAGTTGGAAATCCTACAGCAGCACATGGGAAAAATGCACTTTGCCCAGTAACTTTAGTAAGTGAAGAAGGCTGCCTCACAAACATCAAGCGCTGTGGCACTTCTGGATCTGCAAATATTTAGTAAACAACAGTTGTTATCAGATGTAACATCAGAAGATAATCAAACTACAAACAAACAAACACCAAAAAGAATCCCCTCAAAATACTCAAAAAACTTCTTCCCAGATGGTAGCTGTCTTACCTACCTAAGTAGTTTTCTCTACAAGACCCTCCCACATGAACAGCTCTTTTCCATTTCCTGCAGACACACAAAGTGATTTGCCTCCATTGGGATTTTGTCTCCTCAAACACCCTGGGAAACAATCACAGCTAAAAGCTACAGCCTTGAAACTGCTAATTCCACCAGCTAGTAGAATGTTAGTACAGAAAGGTACAGGTTTGGCTTTGTTTAGCCAACTTCAGGCCATCTCCCAACTTCAGTACGTAGCTGCCTGAGAAACTGTTTTTATGAACTAGAAAATGAAATTACGGCACCAGACAGTCAATCCCAAGCTAAATAAAATAAGTAGATAATTTGCATGCTGAATTAACATAAGATTTGTACTAAAAAAAAAATCTGCATTATTTTCTACCCTTATGGAAACAGTGAGTCCTCTGCATTAATTTCTGTTTTGCTTTGAATGGTGCTGGAGAGCAGTTTGTTTTGTTTTTCTCCTTCCCTTAAGAATAAGTGTCCATTTACTTAGTCTTTTATTGAAGGAAAATATTCACTCTGTAGTAATTGAAAACATATCCACCAATATAGGCTGTCCAGGAGTGTACTCTGAATTAAACTACCAGAAATAAATACTCTGAACAATAAGCTGTTTTTCTACTTTAATAAAAATACCCACAACTCCTCAAAATTTAACATTAGGATAACAGTTCTAAAATCAGTTTCAACTAGAAGTGTAACCAGTTCACCAAGGGCCCCAGTAACACCTGGACAGTATAAGTGCAGTTTGTACCCTTCTACTGTGTTATCTAATTCTCTCTGCCAGTGGTTCAAAAAACCCCCGGTGTTAATGCTGTATTCTCAAATGTGTGCTTACAAGTTTAATAACAGGTAAACTATAGAACTGGACAAGCTCTCACATTATTTTTGGACACCTAAATGCAGGTAGCCTATTTTATACCTACTACTTTTCTCTGAAGCTCACTGTGTGTGATCATACATGTATCTGCTCTCTGTCTCACCTGCAACTTATGCAATACTTGCACGAATTTCTGAAAGTGCTCTTCAGCTCAAAGTGCTAAAAATAACAACTGAGGGTTTACAGCACTAAGCTAAGGGCATGCACGTGCTCCAAGGTATAACATGAGGTTATCAGTCTATTCAAGAGAACAAGGTCTGGTGGAAATCATGTTTCAGAATTGCCTTAGGCAGAGGGAGCCAAACTTAAGAGGGATCCTGGATCACACCACTTGTCTCGGGCTATAAAAAAAACTACCTCAGCAGCTCTGCCCATGTTCCATATTGTAAGGAACTAGTCTGCTTGCTCCAGAAATAAGACCATGTGTGAAGAGGCAGGTAACACAGTGAGTCTGACCTGGAGTGGCATATGGAGCAAGCCAAGTTGCAAAAATGGATATACCAGATTGCCAGTAAGCATTTGTTACTACAGGGAGAGGAGTCAGTATGACTCACTGGAGATAGAACTCATTAATGCTCCAAGCTCCAAAAGGAGTTCAGTTCTCAGCAGAAGAAACCAGATTAAAAAATTGATATTTTTTTCTTTGCATTCTTATATTTAAAAGTACCCACTACTAAGCAGCAGAGCTCAGAAACGTATTGTTCTGCTCAGTGGCAGATGAAAGGCAGCCTGAACACTCTACAGAAGCTCACTATCAGAAAAAAGTAGAACATTGTCTGTGGATGCAAATCTGTGTGATGTAAGTGCATGTTGGCTGCATTTCAAAGATTTAGCAGCAGAGAAGTGGGGTTGCTGTCTGGCACACATAATATTTTTTAAAAGGGAATAGAATGAATAAAGAACAGATTCATTCAAATCCTTCCTTCAAGTACATCTCAGACTAAACAATCAATTATGGGGCCACTCAAGATTAAGACAGCTTTCTCTTCAGTAACTTAATCACACTTTTAAAAAAAACATTGTCTGCTGGGTGGGATTTCGCAAAACTTCACTTTCAGACCAAGCAAGGAAACAGCATTATCTGCATTCCATAGCAGAGTTATATTTAATCAGCTTTGGCAAACCATTACAAAAGCAAGTCATCTGTATCTAGAGACAAAAGAATTTGAAAGATCAATACAATATGGAAGTTTATGAGGAAATCTTTAATTGCCAAAAATCACATGCCTTAAGCATTCATTTGACAAGTTGCAGAAACATAAAGTCAAACCAAAATAAAATAATTGAACTAAGTATCTTTGCTAAAGTGCTATTCTTCAAAAACTACATCCTTACTTGAAGAAATTATATAGTGTTCTTTATAGAAAGGCTGAAGAACTTCATGAAATGAATTCCAACTTTAAGCACGATTCATTTCCAAAGCTGAGCAATCATCTCAATTTTAAAAGAGAGATCCAACTGTAAAATTGGACTATTTCAAAGTCTTTTTTAGCCTTTTAAGTAGAAAAGTGTCACACACACACACACATACACGAAACAAATATTCACTGAAAAAGACCTCTGAAGATGACACCACCTGCTTGTAAGTCTACTTGTTGCCAACACTAGGTCAGGCCAACCATATTGCCCAACCTAGTTCTGAAAGCCTCCAAAGATGGAAATTTAGCAACTCTCACTGGCAGTTCTCCAAGCAGTAAAAATTAAATCAGAATTTCAACACAAAGGCTAATTCAGCAGAGACAGCATAAAGTTCTGGGAATAATTAAGAAACCCATACAAAATACAGATTGTATTTCCCTAGTTTGGGAAAGTGCAGTTCACATTCCTGTCTTGTTCTGGTCAATTTTCAAAACTTTGTGTTAGAACATCTGTTAACACACACCTCTCTGCATGTAGTATCATGCAAAACGTGTTCCCTGATATGTCAAGGCCTGGGAAAGACGCCTTGGGTAATAGTTGGCCTCCAGATGGACCCCAAGTGCATCATTGCACTTGCTACGTCTTTACAGACAATAGTTTACTGACAATAGTTGCTTTAATGAAATATGTGCAAGTACTACCAAAAAAGGTACCTTAGACAAAATATAGCTGTTGATTAGAATAAAGTCCCTACATACCAGTGAAGGATGTAGCTAAAATGTCTATGACAATATTCATGTTTTCTGCTAGTGTATCTACTCTGTGTGAAGGGGGCTGGTGTTCAAGGCTAGGAAAGCAGATGGACAGCCCTGACAAAGTGACCCAAAGACCCAGATGATAAGGAAACTTCCTTGGTTCCTCCTGCAGCCTTGGCCAAGTTTCAGGTGGTATTTCAGGGGAAGATAATGCCAGATAACCTTCAATGAGGTTATGTATTGTTTATTCGATAATATAAAAAGCTGGACCCTCTTGCAGTGTCTTTGGAGACCTCACCTATGAATTGCTGCACTGCACAGGAGCTCCCAATGGCCGGGACAGGCTCTCCAAATGATCACTGCAACCAGGGCTCCCGAGAGACTGCAGATTCAGATGATGGTAACGTACCGAAGTGGCAACTGGTGATGTATCTTTCTTTATCACTATCTCTATTTCCCCATAGTAATGATTAGGTACATTACCTTGTTTATACATTGTTACATTTAGGAATATGAACATCAAGTTTATTGTTGTAATTGAATGTTTTACATTATTTTTCTTTAACCTATTTTTCTCTGTAACATTTAGAATGAGACAGTAAAGTGAAATTAATCTTTTCATTGGTGTCTGTGTCCTTTCCACCACTGCCCCTCCATCGTTTGGCAAAACACTCCCTCTTAGGGGTTTGGAGACTTAAAAAGAAGTTTTTCTCAAAGGTTCCTAAAAGTTAAATCATTACATAGGGGGGAAAAAAAAAAAAAAGTATGTGCATGTCTCCAACCCGTCTTCAACTACTGCAAAGAGCTCAGGCACTGATAACTGATTTTGCTTTTCTGTTTCCCAAGTACAAGATATAGGTTAGTCTTCCCAAGAGTGAAAATGCTTCAGTTTAAGTGTTTGTACTCATTTTAAGCTACACCAAAAAAAAAAAAAAAA
This sequence comes from Urocolius indicus, assembly GCA_013401255.1. NCBI lineage: Eukaryota > Metazoa > Chordata > Aves > Coliiformes > Coliidae > Urocolius > Urocolius indicus. The sequence continues at coordinate 91,517 of WBNH01008237.1, forward strand.
GAAAAAAGAAAAAAAAAAAAACCACCAAAACCAAAGAAAACCCAATCACCAGCTTCCACAGCACACTTCAAGTTAAAAAACACCCAAACGCAACAGAGCAAAATCTCACATGTTCCCCTTTATAAGTATTCTTGTTAGGCTTTTGTCCCTATCATTCAAACAATGTTTTAATTACTAAATTTTTTAAAGAAAATCAGATCAATACCTGGGAGAATTTTGAGCTCTGCTTCGTCACTATATTTGAGAGTCCCACCACTTTCAATGATACAGCGATAGAGCCCTCCATCCATATCAGTAGCATTGCTAATAATTAGAGCTCCACTTGGTAACTTAAATACACGATCATCCAGAAAGACTGGCTGGCGATCCTGCTCCCACCTCACAAACGGTGCCAGGTCAATGTTGACTTCACAGTTAAGGATTGCACTGTTTCCTTTATAGACAGACAATGATTCTGGCTGACTGGTGAACCTGGGGAGGCCTGTAAAAAGGAAATACAAAAGTTAAAGCAACAAATTAGATGTATTCTGAAAATGACATCAAAGCTGTGAAGCCNCAGCAACAAATTAGATGACATCAAAGACATCATTTAATTAGATGACATTAAATGACATCAAAGCTGTGAAGCCCAAGTCTAGTTTTTTAAAAAATTAAGCTGCTCTCTAACTCTTTAAAGCTTATCACTTGATAGTGCAATGCCAAACACAGCTGGTATAAAGGCAAATAAAACCAATAATAAGAGTACTGATTTCAAACCCAAAGTAGTTTTAGAAATAAGCAAATGTCAACAACAAAACACAAGCCTTTGGAGTCCTCAAAAATGGAAGGAGACATGCAAGTAACCTCTGCTCATTTCTCCAGTGTCGCTGCATCTGTATTTAGCACAGAAGTGGCAAAAATCAAGATAGTGTTTCTGACTGGTATAACTGAATAAATATAGTTTGAACTATATTCTGTAAGAGCTACTGATTCGCTTGCAGTGGAACACAGATAATCTTTAGTACTCACTCAGGAGACAGTACAAAGGAAAGGAGTTATTGTTTGCCTTCCACTTTCAAGTTTGCACATCTTAATTCAATGCTTCCAGTTGCAAAAAAACCTTACGTATAGCGCCATAAGGTAAAAGTTACATTTGTTCATATGCAAGTATTTAACTTTCTCATAAGAAACTCTAATTCTCCACAGCATAACACAAAGCCACCACTGCCATGCTGACTTAGCAGCACTGTACAATAAACACGTCATCTTTTGAGTAAAAACATTCTCCAGAAATATCCAAAATCTACTGAGTGGGTTCGTGTTTGTTTTGGTGGCCATGTCCCATTCTTGGCAATGTGGGAAGTGACAAGGTGGCCTCTTTGAGAAAAGGCTAGGGATTCCCCATGCTGGACACAGTTGGTGCTCACTCCAGCCATTATCACAGTAGCCCCACAGAGGCCACAGCTGAGCCAGCTACCAAAGCTGGTGGAGCCTCTGTGAAAGTATATGCAAGAAAGGGAAACCACTGGACATCAGCAAGGGAAGTGGGAGAATGAGCCCTGCAAGATGTAGGTCAGAGAGGAGAGAGAGGAGGAAGGGGCATTTCCAGGTGCCAACTTGGAGAGACCTAGTGGAGCAGGAGGCAAAAAAACTGGGAATGAAAGTAGGAATTCATAGAATGGTAGGGTTGGAAGGGACCTTTAGAGATCATCTAGTCCAACCTCTCTGCAGAAGCAGGTTCACCTAGATCAGGTCACATAGGAACATATCCAGGCAGGTCTTGATCTCCAAGGAAGGAGACTCTGCAACCTCCCTGGGCAGCTTGTGCCAGAGCTCCCTCATCCTCACAGTAAAATAGTTTTTTCTTATATTTAAGTGGAACTCTTTGTCTTCCAGCTTCATCCCAAGTCAAGCTTGGGAAACGACGAGAGGACAGGAAGAAGTCTTTTAGGTTTTCTCTTTCTTTTCTTACCACTTAACTTTATTTTAAATGGCAGGAAATTAAATTAATTTTTCCCAAGTCAAGGTTGTTTTTCTCATTACAGTTACTGGTGTGCAGACTCCCTGTCTTAACTCACAAATTTTTCAATCTTCTCCCTTCTCCATCCCACTGAGAAGCAGAGTGAGAGAGTAAGTGGGTGGGCAGCCAGTAACAGGCCAAGTTCAACTCACTACATGTATTTTGCACAACTTCCCATAGCAGGGAAGCATGAGATCTTCCAACAGAAATACCCTGTCCACAATTAACAAACCATTTGAATACACCAATAAAGACAACAAAACATAGTATGCAGAAAGAAAGATGACACAGCATGAGACAGGAAAAAGAAGTCTCCTTGCTCTCCATTTTCCATGGTGGTTAGCTGTACTATCAGCCCTCCCTTTTGCAGTCAACACTGACACAGGAAAGGCACAGCCTGCTTCCAGCACTAACATTCTCCAAGAAAAAAATTCATTCTTTTTTATGCTCACTATCATCATAGAAACAGCCTTTCAGTACTCTTGACATCTTACCTTACCCGCTTAATAGTGCACAGCTTCAGGTACATATAATGATTCTCTCTTTGAAGTCAGTACACTCTGTGCCTTCAATATAAAAGCTGAAAAGTGGGACTCTGGGTTGCACAAGTTAAACCACCCTAGTACAATTAGTCAAGCATGCGACAGAGCCTGCTGGGAAGCAGTAGGTTCTGGGAACCTCTAATTCAAAGCTGCTGCCCCAGAGCCCCAGAACTCTAATTCAAAGCCAAGACCCCAGATCAGAAAACACAAACACAAACTCCTTTTGTATTTGATACTTTATAGTCATTATTACACACGGACAAGGCTGGGACAGTTTAGGTCAACTCTCACCTATTCCACTTCCGTCAGTAAGCCTACAGATTAAATCCTTCACTCATTAATTTGTCAAAAGTTTGATCTAATAGGAAAAATTCTCATTTCCCTCTTCTAAAGACAATTATTTTACATTGTTTTAGATACTCAACTCATTTCCAAACAGTTCAAGGTATTCTTTTTACAAGTCTCAGTTAAGATCTAGCAAGAACACACTGAGAATTTAACAGTAGGTCCAATTTTACTCTATTTAAAAAATTTATTTCTTAAATACCTAGCTCAGTGCTTTGCAATTCATTCTTTCTTTAAAAAGGGATAATCAGCATCAAGTTAAAAACCCTGATCTGAGTGATTGCTTAAGTATGCCAAATATTCATGGATGAAAAATATTGCATGGCTCTTCAATGAGACGGGGTGGAAAAGGAATGGATGAGGAGTTACCTACCTCCTGTGCCTCAACTTCCTAGTAAAGTACATTACGACATGCTACTTCTCAGTTTCCTACTGGTGCAAAAACTCCATCTCCTGCAGTTTTCTGAGTCTGTATTCACTATATTTCACTGTCTAAGATTAGAGGACCTAATCTTCAGTTAAATGGTACTTTCTATCATTTTCACCTTGAATCTCTATTTGCTTTCAAGAAAATATCAGAAGTTTTTTGTAGGTTTTTTTTAAACTGTCTGACCTTCACTCTCAAATTTCTGTAGAAATCTTTGAAGAAGCAGCAAGCCACAACATCTGATGTCATGTGTTCAGCCTTCTTCTAACTTAAAAATTTTCTGTTTGCACTGCAGAATTGTTCATTAGCACCTATTTAAATACAAAATTTAACACATACTTTTCATTAAAAAAATTATGTATTTACCCCCCAGAAAACTAAATCTGAACCCAGTCAACTCTGCACCAACTCTCGTGCTCTACAATCAAAGCCAACATATAACAGGGTTACTAGAGCAAACTCGTGAAACAGCATCTTTGCATCTTATATTAAACATAAGATGTATAGTAAAAGACCATAATCCACAAATGATTATGTGTTACCACGTGAGAGATCAAAAAGCAGCAGCATACCTACTCTCTAGTTGTGGGTAATCTTTGTTGCTAAAGAGATAATAAACTGGACACAAAATATGCAAATAATTGGAGAGGGGTACAAAACGAGAGACCTTCCCAATCCTTCAGAACACTTATACTGATTTCTAACATATACATCACCTCTGTTTTGTCAGGTAATTCCTTCCATAACCTTGTCCAATTGTTACATACTTTCTCCCCTCTTGGAATGCTATCTGGAGGCTCCTTCCACAACTTCATTCTGCTGAGAAAAAAGTTTCAAGATTCCCCTCCCAATATATTTACAATCAACTTCTAGTCCTTTGATCTTGACCTTGTTTTGGTATTAATTATTTCACATCTTTGATATTTATCCATTACGTCCTCCAAGGTATTCATAGGAAGAAAAATCATAACTTCTTTCAGTCTTCAACAAGTAAATTGAAGTGCCTATTGTAATTTAAGATCACAAACATCCACAGAAATATAACAAGATTGCTTCTTTGTGTCTGTTGAAAATTTCTTCCCAAAAGATTTTAAGAACCACAGTAGGTCTCTGCACAGTGATAGGTCACAACCAATCCTATAATCCATCAACTAGTCATCTTTCCTCTCAAAAAATCACCAATCCTTCTTTCCCAATGGTGTATAATACCAAGAATACTACTGTATCTCACTTCAGTGTATGTGACTTTGCATATCAATATTCTCATTTAAATTTCTATTATTTTGACCTTTAATAATTTCTAACAGGACAGCATTTGAAAAAGCTCTGTTGCACCATGCCCATTGTGTTACAGTGCTCTAAGACATCACTTGCTTCACCAAGAAGCTCAGATGCAAATGGAAAACCAAAGACAGTTACAATTTAGCCTTCTTTCCATTTGCCTCTGTCTTAAATACCCTTGCCTTCAAAATCCCTTTCAAAACAGCACAGTGTCAGGAGCAGAGCAACTGGTCTATGGATCAGACCTTGCCTTTCTGGACACACATTCCGTATCAGTATTAGCCCCTGAATTCACAATTAATTACGAATCTTTACTAAGAGACGTTCGTATTAAGCCAATTCTTTCACCAACCTAGAAGTGGATCGAAGACCACTTCGTTTGTCAGATGAGCGCTGTGACTCCTGTTTTCACCTCAGCTGTTGCAATCTCTTTACTCTGTACAACGACCACTTGTAATATCATTGTATTAGCAACTTCTAGCGTAACTGAGAATGTCCTTGGAGGACTAAAGCCCTGCCATTTCTATTAAAATGAGGCCAAATCACACTTCAATTTAAATCCCTTACTAGTACTATTCACTGTTTGGACAAGATGAGCATTGTATATTTTCCTGTGTGCAGGTGCTCCATTAAGGTTAAATAAGCTTTATTTAAAACAGTTTCATTACTCACTAGCAAGGAAATAACAGTTCATTTTCCAGGTCATCCTAAATGTCAGTAAAATCTTCAGTTGATCATAGTCCCGTGTGTTTTTTAAAATATATATTATAACCTAGAATGTAATTTTGTCCTAAAGACTAATTTTCTCTTATTATACGCTCATTTGCAATTTGCACTGCTTAAAAGCCTCCATTGTGAAGAAAGATCCTTTTGCTTTAGTGGACAGACAACCACAAAACAAGAATGATGTATTACAAAAGATGCTCTAAATATAAGCCTTAATGACTATTAATTCCAAGACCTGTTTATAAAAGCAGTAATGGGTCCCAGAGTGTTGGAATACCTCCTGCAGAAGCATACTCCTAGAAAACACCCTTTCATCTACCAGTCCAGAATGTTTCCATCACAGTTTCTCTCTTCCTCTTCACAATATCATTTGATCAACTTGAAAGCCTACATTTCCTTACTTTTCTATGATCATTTTCAAAGGCTTTATCATGCAAGTGACCTTGGTCTTTCTATTAAACTACAAACATTTTAAATTATTTCTAAATTTAGCTATTAAAAATATTTTTCTCTCAATGGTTTGTATTTTCCAAGCAAGAAGATTTAACAAAAATTATTTACCTTTCTACAGAGTAAGCAGCACTTGCTCTTCACCCACATGTTGCAAGGAATTCAGCTGAAGATGTTACTACATCTTTTGCTAAATGAAAGTACTGGTAAGGGATACTTTGGGGTTCTGATATTAAAGACTATTTTTCCATGTTTGTACATAACATTAATCATTCTGTGGTAGCACACATACACTATGTATTGATTTTAGGACATTGAAGGAAAGTACTACTGACCTAGCAGGAATGCAGGTTAATAAGCTCAGTTTAAGAAAGATGATTTTCCACTTGGAATGTTCTCTAATCACTAGTAAGAGAACACATAAGCAACAGATTCCAACATGCATACAATAAAAAGTGCACCACAAACTTCACTTTTTCTGCTAGGACAATGCAAATGGAAGAGGGAGTCAGCTCTGTTCCTTTTTTCTCCTTCTCTTTTGTCTCTTCCCTCCCCTTATCAAAAGACTAGAGCAATGGTAGGAATGTGAATGAACACTTCATGCAAATTTGCTCCATTCAGACAGCATTCATAGTCTGAGCATTACTGAGATTTGTGGCCCATTGTCTGAATTTCTGAAAGAGATGTGCCTAGAAAGGCAATAATTCCCATGCTCCTGGAAAACACAGATGGTGAAAATTCTGGCTGTAGTTTGTTGTCTTCAATGGAGTCAGTATTTCACCTCCTCTACTTTCCATAAGGAATTCACTGCACTGAGACAGATGCTAATCTAGTGCAGCGTCTCTCTGTGACCATGGCCAATGCTAATCATTTAAGGAGGCTGAAAGGAAAAATAACTCCCATAACCAACAGTTACTATGAAACTTGCTCATATGACAATGTTCTAACCAACTACAGAGTAAACGCTTGCCATCTGCTCTAAATACTGTCAGCAGTCTCTGTAAATGCTCAGTTTTATTCAATGTTGATGCTATTACCATATACACATTTAATTCTCTTCAAAATCCTGTCAACTTTTAGGCATCAATCTTGCCAAATCAACACCACAAAACAAACAAACAACCAAACAAACTTTCCCATCTCTAAGGCAACAGAATGCTGCCCAGAAATTCACTTTTTCACTTCCAATGGCAGGGTTGTGTACCTTGTGACTACTTGGTCACAAACCTGTCAGATGGAGCATTTTTGTTATGTTTAGTTTAAGCTAATTTTAGCAGTATCATCTACAAATCTGCAGCTTTCACCTCACAATCCTCCTCCATTGAACTGTGCTGTTCAAACACAAAGAGACCATGAATGCAAACTGCTGTAAGACACTTTTTTTTTCCCTATTGTTTGCCTAAACAAATTTGAACTTATGACAAGTCCATAACTCCATTACTACTGTATTAAAATAGCCTCCTGGGAAGTATGAAGGTTTTAGCACCACAAACAGGTAAAAAGAATACAGAAACATGATACTCTATTGTTAAAACAATCATCTGTTACCTTCAGTAACAGATCTGGATCTTAAAGATGCTGCGTATTTTGTTAGCATATCAGCTTCTCACCCAAACCCTGTTAAAAAATTAATCAGTCCAGCCATCTGTGAGCATTTCATTAAATTATCACAGCTTATTTTCTTCTCCTTTGCTTGAACATTATTTAGCATCATTTGTCTAGTGAGTGAGTGTCTAGTGAGTGGCAGAGGTGTGAAACGTTATAAACCACTATTTTCATGAATCTCACTAGTGAATAGACTGGACTTCATAATTACGATACACTCATGGAGAACAGAAGTCCAGCATTACCTGAATTAAGATAACACCATATGCTTCTAGTCCTTTCTACAAAGGAGAAACATCATTTTCATATCATTTTCTTCTCCTTCCTTAGGCAAACTAGACAGGAGAGAATGCAACCTGGCCTAAAACCGGGACAGGAGGCCCAGGGAGACATTAGCATTCTTAGAAAGATTATAACATGAAGAGAGGAAAACCTACCAAACTTCCTTGTTGATTAAACTAAAGCAGGAAGTATGTGAAATACACAGCACAAATGAGAAAGTGCAGGACGTAATCAGAATCTTGACTTCACTAAGCACAGCCTTGGCAGGATAATTAGCATGGCATAGAGCAATTTAAAATGCTATCCCTTGATCAGAATTAAGAAACAGGGAGAGGATGACATAGTACACACTCAATGACACATCTGTCTATACTTCTATATATCTGTCTATACTGTGTTAATACACACAGAGAATAAACTCGTATGACCTCAGAGCTGTTTTGAACTGATGACTGACCTCTGGAAGCCCCTTCCAAGCTCAATTATCTGATGACACTATGATTCAGGGAAGCTACTCGGAAAACTATGGAGAGGTATAGCAAAATATTATACAAAATTTGGTACAAGGAGGAACAGAATTACATCTTGTCAGAACAAGCTTTTAACAAGGAAAATTAAAGCAAATTGATCATGTCCTGGAGCACAGGGCAAATTACACAAAATCTGAGGTTGCCATCATCTCTCAGATTAGGATCTGAGCTTTGCCACAGAACCACAAACTAAAAACAAAACTAAGAAACCACACGTAACAAAGACATAAAGAGAGTGTTTGGAAGAGTAAGGCACATCAGAATATTTTAAATTTTTTCCTGGCAAAAAAAGTTTCTCTCAGAATCTATTTTAAACAAGAAGTATTTATATAGTTATCCTTTATGTACCAGCAGTAGACTCTGTGAAGTCTGATACCCTGGAAGCCCCAACTGAAAGACAATGCTAAGAATACAGCCATGTAGATGACAGGAAAAAAAAAAATCTGTGATCAAATCTAAGAGAGTATTACAGATCAATTCTGATTTTGAACAAGGACACAGAAAACTCAGACCACGTGTTAAACTCAGCTAATCAGAAAAAACAGAACAACAGTTGAGTGTATGCTTGCTACGCTCTGCAACATTCCAAGTGTGTAGTGATGATCCAGGATCAGAGCCTGACCAGCTGTGGCTCCCAGAGAAGAGGCAGTTTCATGAATGAATAAGATCAGCTCTGAGAATGGATGAATGTCTGGTGCGTGGTAACTTCAAAACGGAAGACAGTTGTTCCTCAGCTGCAAGATGTCTTCTGACAGAATTTCCAGTAAAGGTAACTAAATACATGTGGCTGTTCAATTTAGGAGTGAAGCAGTTAAGAAAAAACTAGTGTAACCAAGTTCAGCTGTATCTAAAGAACTAATAATATAGTAAGAAGAAATGCTAAGCAAGAAGTTAATCTAGCCTTTCTTTGATGTAAGTAGCTCAGAAACCCTGAGAGACCAAAAAGAGAGACCAAAAATTAAGAATTGATCTTTGATAAGGTATTGAACATGTTCAAAAATCAAGGACAAGAGGACTAGAATTTGGACTAAGACTGAAGAACTGAATCTAGCCATGTGATACCAAGAAGAGATCAATAAGTTATTCCAGGAATCAATGGGAATAAGAAAGGTGTTTCAAGAAATATATTAGATATTATGTCATTGATGACAACCTAACCAGAACATTAATGGGCAGTGAGGTGGGGGAATATCAGTCTATGGCACAACAGAAAGGCTCAGAAAGTGCTGCAAGAAATGGCACAAGAATACAGAAAAAAATAATTCTGCTAATGCAGGTGAAATAATAGCATCATTCAAACTAGAGACAAGATTTGCAATTAAAAGGCCAAAGAACAGAAAATCCCCAGTATCAGCAGCAATTTATGGCACCAGGAAAAGCTGCAGTAACCACAATGAATTTGACCTATATAGATGCTGAGAAACACAGTAACAGACATTTCTAATATCACAGAAAAATGAACTGAGGGCAAACTGTGTCATAATTTATTTGGTACTGTTAAAGATCATTCTAATAGTGAGGATAAGGAAGAAAGCACTTTGGGATTTTAAGAAAAGATTGTCTCATCATTTGAGAAACCTCAGGTCTTGATCAGTAGACTGCCTCCAAAAAAAAGTACAGGCTCACAATTACTCTTTCTAAAACAAAATCAATAGTCATAACAAAAGAAGAATAAGAGCTGAGTATTCTGGTCAAAGAAAAGAGCTCGACAGGTTAAATAATTTTTAGATCCAGGCGAGGCTATCAATTACAAAAGTTTGTGTGAACACACTATTCAAAGAACATTAATGCACAGGGAAACTGGAAGGAAAATTCAGAAAAACTTACTGGCAACTCTGTATAGAGTGACAAAGACTGCTGGTACTGACAACAGACATTTAGAGTAACATTTAGGAAATAATCTAAATAATCTCACAAAGAAATACTCAGAATCCACGAATAGCAAAGAAAATCATCAAAAATAAAGTACTTGAACAACTGACATAACAGAAGACATAACAGGAGAAAGAATTTCTCTAGATACAAATATCTAGTTGAAAAAGATGGTAGAAATTAAGAGAAAGAGTAAAAGGAGTACAACAATCAAATTATTTGATGAAACTGTAGATCACTCAAAGGGATCTGGTGTGGATTATCACATCACTGACCCTTGAATCATTGCCAGTTACTACCAATTAAGCTCATCATAAGGGAGTATTTTAAAGGTCTCTCCATAATGAAGCTTTCCTTTGCTTTATTTTTAATGTGCTCAATTTAAGAACAGTCACAAAATAGCAGATCAACAGTGAATCTAAGCCAGGAATGTGAATTCAGAAGCCATTAGAGAAGGAAGAGTAACATCTTTTCAAAAAACTATAAATTATCTAGAGACATTTCCCCATGTTTCCCCCAAAATTAGGGTTTAGATATGCAAGTAAGCAGGAGCTACAGGGTTTTAAAAATAATTTTTAACACTTCTGTTTCTCACTCACTTATGTGATGAGGCATTGCCTATGCTTAGAAGAATGTTACCAAGTACTAACCTCACTGAAATCAACCATAAATTATTTTTTCTGTAAGAAAAAATAACTCTCTTCCCTTTTATTTCCTCTTCCGTGTCAATGAACTCCTTGAATTTCTATTATGAAAAAATAAAGAATTTATCACGCACACACTTCTGCCATGATACTTCTTACTCTTACTGCTTTTGTGTCACCTTTCATTTGGGTAGGTGGGATAGTACAAGTTCTAACCATTTTTTAAATGCAACACTCAGTTGATCAAAAATCTGAAAAATGTCAGTGTGGAGACACTTCACTTCTATACTAACTAAAGCTGAAATATCTTGTTGAATCCCACATTAGAAATGCAGTGAGTTATGAATACAGGCGGCATATGTAACTATCACTAGCCTGACAGTTTGAGATATATTGAGTAATATATGATAAAACTTGTCAAACAAAATTACAAAAGGGATTACTGATGCTGACATGTAGAACATAAATAAGGAAAAATACATATGGAGTGAAAATATTAATAAGAAAACTAATCTAAACAAAGTTCATCCAACTTTCTTGTCTAGGGGTGTTGATATATCATCAATATGCTCTTACTCTACTTTTGTATCACCATCTAGAACCATCCATCAAAAGATCATCTAAAATCCCAAGTTATTTTAGAAGTTTGGCACTGAAGTTTCCTTTCACAGAATACATGCTTCTCTAGGGATTAACTGTATTGCCTTCCATACTTTCAAAACCAGAAGTCAAAATTTTAATGTATACTGTCAAGATATACAATTTACAATAAGATTATGTTCTTTTTTTCAAGTACATTAACACAAAGACAACTCTGTCCATTACCCAAACGAAAACAGGGTATTTTCCTCCATAATAAGACTTTAAACAATTTAAGTTGCAAACTGGTAAATGGATAAAACTTAATCTTTTTGGTTATGATGACATGGAATGTTGCACCTAAATAAGACAATCTTAACAAATGACCACAGGATTTAAATGCTTCTGTGCTGTGTGTTTAAGAATCAAGATGAGTTACCACAATCTTAAGATCTTACAGCAAGAAGGGAGATTTCCACCACGTGTAAATGAGATGGCTGGTAATGGAGCAATTACACCAATTTGTAATTTTTTTTTTCCTGCATCTACTCATCTGAAAAATGAATCTATAATCATACTCCCCACCCCTTAACGATTGAGCTCAATATGAGATCTCTCATTGCACTAAACATTTGCTCCGCTCTAGAAAACACATACCAGTTTGGGTTTCTTCCTGAACAGCAATACTAAATAGTTACTAATGCAGAAAGTGTAGGCATGAGTGTTACAGATCTACTTGTGACCTCACCTATAGCTACAGGAGAGAATTCATTATTCTCTGAAGAGCACAAATAAGTTTTAGCTAGCTCAATGACTCACACAAATACGGACAGGTATAGCATTAATCAAAAAAGGCTATTTCATTTTATTCAATATTAGGCATAATAATCTTGAAACACAAAAGCTTAAGAAAACTTGCATTTAAAAAATGAAACAGTGGTTTTAGTATCATTCAACCAGCGATTTAGAACCTCTTCACTCAGGCTCTAACTTGATCATTAGCTATCAATGAAGAGGTTAAAAAATAAGCAGGTATAAAGTTCTCCTGCTGTAGAATTTCACCCACTATCAGAATAATGAATCCAGCTTCAGACAAATCATACAGCTACCTGCTTTGCATGTGTCAAGAGCTGTCTGAAATGAAATCAGAACTTCTTGCTATACTACCTTCATATGGAGAGAACACAGCACTCTAAAAAGTAAGATAAATTAACTGAATAGACTTGAAATCAGGCTCAAGGAACTACAAGAAGCAATTCCTGGCATGCACACCACAAAAATAAAGGTGACAGAGCAATTGCTACTCAAGACAGAGCCTTAGCAATCACATCAGCCAGCTCCCTCAGCACTCTAGGATGCATCCCGACAGGACCCATTGACTTATGAGCCCTAAGCTTGGCCAACAAAGTCTTTAACCTCTTCCCCTTCCACCCAGGACAAGTCCTCTGCTGTCCAGACCATCCTACTATTCTTGCTGAACTGGGCTTCCCAAGGACCAGCCTTGGCTGTAAAGACTGGAGCAAAGGTGGTGTTCAGTACTTTGGCCTTCTCTGCATCCTCTCTCACCAGGGCACCCTCTGTATTCAGCAGCGGACCCACATTCTCCCTCATCTTTTTGCTGCCAATGTACTTGAAAAATGCCTTATTAGTGTCCTTAACTTCCCTGGATAAATTTAATTCTAGAAGGGCTTTGGCTCTCCTGGCTGCACCCCTGCATGCCATGGCAATGTTCCTACACTCTCCCCAAGAAGCCAACCCCTGTTTCCATCTCTCATAGATGGCTGCTTTCTCCCTGAGTTGTCCCAGCCGATCCTTGCTCACCCATGGAGGCCTCCTACCTCCTTTTTCTGCTTTCCTACATGTCAGGACACACTTATCTTGGGCTTGGAGGAAGTGGTGCTTGAAGATCAACCAGCTCTCTTGGGCACTTCTTCCATCTAGGATCTTATCCCATGAGATTCCTGCAAGAAGGTCTTTGAAGAGGCCAAATTCAGCTCATCTGAAGGCCAGGGTAACGGTTCTGCCTTGTGTCCTGCCTCTTCCACACAGGATCTTGAACTCTACTAAATCATGGTTGCTGCAGCTGAGGTTGCCTCCAACCTTCACATCCGCAACCAGACCCTCTTTATTTGTTAGTACAAGGTCCAGCAGCACACCCCTTCTCGTTGGTTCCTCAATCACCTGTGACAAAGTTTTCATCAACATTCTGTAGGAACCTCCTGGACTGTGTGTGCTTGGCTGTGTGGCTTTGCCAACAAATATCAGGGAGGTTGAAATCCCCCATGAGGACCAGGACCAGGGGTTGTGACTGTGAGGCAGCTCTCAATTGTTCACAGAAAGCCTCATCCACTTCCTCCTTCTGAACAGGTGCCTGTAGAAAACTCCCACAACAGCATCACCTCTCTTACCCTGCCCCTTAATTTTTACCCACAAGCATTTAACCCGCCCCTCATCCCCACCCAGGCAGAGCTCAATGCACATTAATTGCTCCCTCACATAGAGAGCAACTCCACCTCCTCACCTTGTCAGTCTGTCTTTCCTAAACAATCCATAGCCCTCCATGGCTATGCTCCAGTCACGGGAACTGTCTCAACACATCTCTGTGACTGCAATAAGGCCATAGTCCTGCATCCACACTCACATCTCCAGTTCCTCCTGCTTATTCCCCAGGCTACGTTGGTGCATTGATATCGAGACAGCGCAAGGGCTTACTGAAACACACAAGTTTCCCTGGACGGATGCAGGAGTATCCTCTCTGGTTTGGCTCTCCCTCAAGGTGATCAGCCCTCTGTATCTCAACACTGTGTGTGGATGAAGGGCACTTATTATCACATTCCCTGTCCTACCCTGTTTCCCTGCTAGACAGGATGGCTTGTTCTATGTTGCTTCTCCCCCTACTCCCTAAGTCCCTTAGTTTAAAGCTCTCTTGATCAAGTTGACCAGTCTATTCCCAAATATTCCAGTGCCCTTATGGGAGAGATGAATTCCATCCTATCCTATCAAATTATAATCCACAAAGAAGGATCTGTTGTCATAAAATCCAAAACCTTCCCACCAGCACCAGCCTGTCAGTCAGGAGTTCCCTTGACCGATTTTTTTTCATTGTTGACTTCCCCTTTATCTCTGGTGAACAGGATGGAAGAGAAAATAACCTGAGCCCCCCTAACTTTCATTTGCTCCCCTAAGGTTTTAAAATCTTTTTTTATTCTGGAGATATCGTGCCTGATGACATCATTCATGCCTACATGGAACAGGAGTAACGGATAGTAGCCTGCATCCCTGATGAACCATGGCACTGTCTCAGCCACATCACTGACCTTGGCTCCTGGCAGGCATCTCACCTCTCGTGACTCCATATCAGATCCACAGATGGGTCTCTAAGCAATGAGTCACCCACCACAAGCACCAGTCGCTTCTTTTTAAGGTGCCTGTTACCTGTTGCAGGTGGAGCGGCTGACGGCAAATTGTTTGCTGTGATTTCCCCTTCTGGAGCTTGCTCATTGAAGTCCCTCAGCATCAGTGCCTCACACTTATTTGTAGTGGGCACTCTGGAAGGAGGGTTTGGAGGACGAGCCCTTTGTTTTGTTACCAGGGTCCAAGGCATATTAGATTCACTGGAGGCTTGTACCTTGTACTTGTGGAAGCCTCTGTCTATCTCCAGCTCTGCCCCTCTAATACTACAGAGTCTACTAACAGTTTCCCGCAGCTCTTTCACCGGGCACTGCAGTTCTTGAACTTGAGGGCACCTATGACACATACTTACCTCAGAAGCACAGGTCTCTAAACATCCTCAACACTTCTTGCACTCCACCTGGACTGAAGCGTCCAAGTTAACTGGCTCTGTCTGGGTGGATGCATCGACCTTCTCCAGGGTGCTGTCCACCTGAGCCTTGGCTTTAGCCCTCAGGTGAGTGCCCACCATCTTGCTAGACTGAAGCAGGAGCACTTCTCTGACTTCCACCTCTCTATGTGGGCTGTGGGATCGTTCCCACAATAGAAAGGGCAATAGGAAAATGGGGGATGGCTTCAAACTGAGAGAGGAGACATACAGATTAGATGTAAGGAAGTTCTTCCCCGTAAGGTTGGCAAGGCATTGGAATGAGTTGCCCAGAGAGACTATTGGCTGCGTCATCCCTGGAAGGTTGCCCCATCCAAGGACAAGTTGGATGAGGTTTGGAGCAACCTGGTATAGTGGAATGTGTCTCTGCTTATGGTGGGAGGGTTGAAACAAGATGAACTTGCTCAAGAAGGTCCCTTCTAACCCAAACCATTCTGTGATTCTATGATTAACTGAATGAATTAGCAGGAGGAGGAGGAGAAGGATTTATTCAGGTCAGAGAAGCAGGCAACTACTGCAAATACTGTGTCGAGGAATATGAAGTGTTCGAATGCTAGAACATAGTTGGGATTAAACTCCAAATCTTCCTTCCAAATATGTATATATGATGTGCCCCAACCCAAAAAAGTCACTCAAGTATACACTATCTGTAAATGGAAAAAACAGGAAGTCTATCAAGGTTCACCATGAAAGTCTTCAGAATTACTTTGAGTAAAGATGAGTGCTAGTTCTGGATGGAGTTGCATCTGCAATGCTTTCAGACAGTTCCAAAAGAAATAGTACATTTTTACTAAATACAAACCTGCTTTCTGTGATTATTGAACTCTCTTTAGATTTTGATACTACATAACAGGACTATTTCTTAACAGTAAAAGTAACTACCAAACAAAGGTTTGGAAAAAAAATCTATGAATATTTAAAAGAGAATAACAGTAACATAAAGAGATTATTTAGTTGAAGTGGAAGAAAAGAAAAAAGAATAATTATCACCAATGTTTTTTGACTTAATTTAAATTGGACATACCTCAAGTTAGCGTCAATGCAGTGATACAGTTACACCATCACAACCAAACAAATTACATATAAAGCTCAAAGCCAAGTATTATAAAATACAAAGGTAAGTGGAAGAAAGAGAAGAAAAACAGATGGATTTGTTTGGAGAAAAAAATATTACAAGAACTGAAATAAAGTCCTTAAATGGATATACAGAACTGATAAGTCTGTATCAAGAAACTCAGTGACACTGGCACACTTCAGACCTTTTAGATCTTTGTATTTCTGTTCTCTCAATAAAAACTTTATGAAAGCTTTAGCTAAGTAGTAGTAAATGTTTGTAAAAATATAATATTGATAATATTTTTAAGCTAGTATCATTGTACTTTTAATAAAATACAAACTTATTTTTCCAAGATGAATTCCCTAAAATGTTGTCTTTTTTTAAAAAAAAAGTCTTTGTTTTTAAAGAGCTGTTCCACTCTTCACTCTTCTTAAGATCTAACTGGCACTTCAGCATCAAAGACAGATTTGCATTTCAAAGGCCAATTAAAAAAACATACAGATTGAAAAGCGTTGTGGCTTTACATAAGTTAGTTCATTTGATTTTCCCTAGCTTAAATCCACCCTAATAATGGCAAAACTCTATATGTTATATAGACTATTTGGCCACCATATCATCTTCCTCCGCTATCCTGATGTTTTTGTGGTCATATTCTGGTTTCAAAGAAAGTAAGCAAACAGAAACACTTTTTAAAATACAGTAACTATTTCACAAATCCAGTTTAGTGCCCAGTAACGTGCTTAGGTTTGCATGAGAGAAAGTAAAGAAGGAAGAAACACTGGCAATGACAAATCTCAACCTTCATTTCCTAAAAGAAACCATGATGTGGAAGCACACATATAATGGGAAAGAGAAATACATGTCTCCAGGAACTAATGATCATTAAAGAAAACTAACTGCTTGCTATTTGCAATTTCTAAAATGCAGCAGCCTACAACTTCAAATTAAAACGTAACTGGGTTGATTTGAAGTATTCATACTGTAATACTTTATTATAACTTCTGACTTGCTTTTTAAATCACAAGACACTAGATTAAAGAAGGAAGAGAGCTATCTATATAGGAGTCTCAGTTGGCATGGAAGCTTTGATTCTCACACCTCAAAAACTGCAAATAGCCCAGACTATTATCACATATGGAAAAGGTTCTTTAAAAGTACATTGTCATACACTACAAACTTGCCAGTCCACGCCACCATCAGTTTTCCTCTGCTATGACATGTTTATAGCACTGTGTCAAAACCAGAAATTGAAGCAAGAAACCAAGAAATTAGGTCCAACAAAGAGTTCAGTCACTGTCTGAACAGACTGTGCTCAAGTATTAGAGCGTGTGCTTTGGTTTCGTTTAATTTTTTCATACAATGTTTAACTAAGCCCTTCTGTCACCTTGCGACATCTTGTGTTATCAATGGCTGTCACCCTACGGCAACAGAAGAGCTTCAGCTTCTGCCATTCAAAAATTTTAGATCCATCAAACTAAAATATATAAAAAGTCCATTAAGTAATTGGAGAAATGTATCAAAATGTACTGGACTGTTAACCCTTTTTGTAAGGCTTAGCACAGGTAGATTGCTCAGCATTATCTATCAGTTGTTAGGGAAAACAGTGCATTTAAGACTAAAAACTCAAAATCAGTAATCATTCATATATACAATGGGACATGGCACATTTTTACTGGATTGTTTTTGCCCTTATTACTCATCAGTGTTTGTCCTTTTCAGGCAATGAAGTTATTTAATGTCTAGAGAGCAGTTAAAAGATGCAAGCTATGCTTCGGAATATTCTCTTTTGATGGGACTACACTGTCACAGTAAAACATTCACACACACCATACAAATTCAACATACCACAGCTCAATTAAGCAGGGAATTGGCTGCCTCTCACTAAGGAGAGCCTTTACTATGCCAACTCTCTCCACACCTAGATGAGGTTAAGAAAAGCTATATTATTTAATCAGAATTTAAATATCTCATCTCTTATTCCAAAGTCCTCAGCATCCAAAGCTACTCTTCTTGGCACTTGAGTGAGTTAGTGAATAGGTTTTCACACACCTAAATCTGACAAATCTTTGAGAGCAGTAAAACAACTTATGCCTACTGTAGCCAGAGGATGTTCTTGAGCAAGTTTCTAACTTAACAGGATGGCATAAGGCCAGGCAAAACACTCATCTAGAACATATCCTCTAGTTCTGAACAAAAAAAAAAAAAATGCAATAAGCTTCTACTACAGCTACCAACATGAGAGAAAGGAGCAATTATTTGTGTGGTAAACATTTGTATGGGCTTGGTTTACACTGAATTTCCTAGCAAAGACTTTTTGAAAACAAAAATCAACAAAACTGCATCAGGTGTCGGGATTTTTTTTTTTTTAATATAGAAAGGCTTTTTAAGATTCCATTTTTTAAAAGCAATAATTTGAAATAATATCTGCTACATTGATGCAGGAAAATTGAACTGGAAATTCTGAAGACATTTTGGATTACCTTCATTTTTAACCCCATTAACCTTACCTAATGATCATATAGAGGGAATGGTAACAGAAGCAAGAGGCTGAATGATCTCATGGAAAGAGGCAGAATTAATCATGACAGCAGCAACCTAAGAAGGTGGTAATTGCCTGAGATAAGTGGGTGAGAACTGCTTTTATTGTCCTCATTGCCAAGAAACTTTGAAATTTATTTCTCATTCAGAGACTCTGAAAGTCACTCCTTTAAGGTATAAAACCCATTTTTTTTTATTTCTGACATTTCTGATGTTTCACAACAATGCTACAAGCTAACTTAATCGAAACAACATCAGAATAAAAATAACAGTAAGCAGCAGCTCTGGGAGATGCTGTAGCACTAATCAGGAGGAATTCATTACCATGAGACATTTATTAAGCAAAGAAAAAAAAGGTTGTTTGAAAGAGGCTGGCAAACATCATTAGAGAAAAAAAAGAAAATTGGTTCATACGGTTTTTTCCTAGTTATATTGCCTTAGTTTATCTTTTTTTTTGTCTTGCTTGGATTTTGAAGTTTCACTCTTAGTTTCTTCCACCTATACAGTCTGATATACACACAATCTCACACTCCCAAGTCTGATATATAAGCAAACTGAAAACAGATCACTTTCCCCAGTCATATTCTTTATTTTTGCATGCAAACTTCACTTAACTGCTTTCTAAGACTTAAATTAAAGCCATTACCAAGTCATGTCTGAAGTTACTAAAAATACCAATGGTGAGGTTATGACTTTGGTTTCTTAATGTCTGACAGCAAAGTTTTAAGCGTTTGTTATTTTTCAGAATTTCTACTCCACACCTGATACTCAAGAAAAAAAATTCCAGACCTCAGTAGTCTGCTTTCTCTACCATTCCTCCAGTTCTTTAGAGATTGTACACACCACTAGTTCCTAGTAGCTTCCCACAGGTTTCATGACAGAGGGTAGATAAATCTTAGCATATAAACAGACAGGCAAAATTATTTGTAAGGATATTTATACATAAAGCAAGTAGAACCCTGCTGTTTCCCCCCCTATTTTAAGCTGTGGTAGATCTTCATTGTGATTACACTTTCCTTTTAATTCAGTCACTTCTGGTTTTGTGATCTTCAGCATTTTCTGACAAATGCCCATACACTGAGCCACTTGGAAGAATACAATGTATGACAACTTTAAGATAGCAAAAAAGAGCCTTGTTCACTGGTAAGTGACTAAACTCTCTCTTCCATTCTGAGAAAGCACCCTCCTCTTTTTGCAAAGGCAGAGTATATTTCTACATTATCATACTGTTAGTTATCCAACAACAAGAGAGACTTACCTGCTACCGTGAGCTTTGCTGTTCTGCTGACAATGGTTCCCAGGCTTTCCACAGTTGCCACACACTGGTAATATCCTTCATCCGGTTTATTATGCTTGGAATGCACCACACTGTTTATTAATAAAGATCCATCTGGTAGCAACTGGCGACGGTCATCTGACACCAAGTTTAGGAAAGTCCCATCTTTTTTCCATTCAATTTTTGGAGGAGTTTCACAATAAGCTGAACAGTTCATTATAACCGAAGCTCCGCGAACTGATAGGATGTCCATTGGCTCAACGAGAAAGTAAAAAGGAGTGAAGGTTCTCACAAGGGATCCTGTAAAACACAAATCACATCATAAAATTTTTGGCTTAGCCTTTCACTTTTTTTTTTAAACATCAGCTACTCCTCATTTCAAAACATGCACAAGAGTTATCACTGCTCACATATTGTCTCTCTGAACACTTTAAAAATAGCTTGGTCTACATGACAGTATTTTGACTAATTATATCCATGGACTCCTAAATTTGAAGCAGTTTTAATCCCCGAAACATATGCATCTGCTCATACAGAATCAATATGGTTAACAGTCCCGAGTGATCCATTACAGACAGAAGTCTTACTCATCAAAAATTATGCAAACAAATATATGTGCTTGAGTACCACATTTATAAGAAATTATACGTGCTCTTAAGGCTCTTGACTTGGCCTTCTGTGGTATGGGTGGCACCCAGCACCCAAATTACACCAGTGATTTGTTTTGTATAATAAAGACTAAGAAACATTAAGAGTAATTTAGCCCTCAGGATGAAAACAGTCCCCAATTCTGAGCCTGACACACCTTGCAAGTGACATAAAATATTTTTTTACTTCCATCTGAATTCACAACAAATTTTAACTATTCCTAAAAGACTTCTATAATTAAAATATAATTTGTATTAAGAAGTGATTTTTTACTGCTGTATTTCTGGTATATTTGGTCAAGCAAAAAACACCATAGCAATATAAACTGAAATACTACTAGTTCTCTACCAGCAAACCAAAAATGAAAGCGTGTGGACTAAAAGGTTAATAAAGCTTTTGAAGCCAGTCACTTCAACCCAGAGCTGCAAGGATTCCTCCTAGCTCTACATAAAGAAAGCAAACTGCAAAAATAAACATTTAAAAATGTCAGCCAAAAACACACAGCCAAAATCACAAGACTTTTTTGCAAGGCCTAGAAAGTAGTTATTCTTCCATAGATGTAACAGCTAAATGACAATCCAAATGAATAATGTGTATTTTAAAAGTACCGTGTCTACTAACAACCTTTCAGCATGCAGTAGGCAAACTCAGACTGCCCTTACCTGAAGATTTTGAAATTAACTTTTTGAAGTCATAGACTGTTTCAAAACCAGAAGTTTCTTTCATTAAACTATCTGTTAAGCATATGCTCCAGAGTAAACACAGTTCATCTTTAAAGAATGAATATAGCCCTTTAGGAGATGTGTCTTGAACTTGGGAGGAAGACAGCATTGTCTCCATCTTACATATAGTCTTTTAAGATGTATGTTCAGACAATGCAACAACACAGAGATGACAGACTTGTTCTCCATTGTACTGCAGATGTAGATGACAATATTTTTATCTGATATGGGTGCAGCAAACCCAATCATGAAGCAATTTACTTGATATAGCAGTCAGTGATACAAGATACAGTAAAGATGTGGTTTTCCTTTTAGGCACTTCTAAGAATGTGAAGGCAATTATAGAAATACTCATCTCAAAACCATTTAATCTTTCACAGTAAGGTCAATAATGAAATGCTAAAGTATGTTAGGACCACCTTGAAGAGGAATATGCATTTGAAAACCAGATTTGTTTCATTAAGTTACAGAATAATTATGAAGCCTGTGTTTCTAGCAGAACTACAAATATGAAGGAGACTGACACATGTAAAGAAAGTCTGTCCTGTAAGTATTTTAGCTTCTCCATTGCTTGGATGTTTTTGTTTTGTTTATTTTTTTTAAATCAGATTTACCTTCTGAAATTGCCTTAATTAACAAATTAATTCAACTCCTTCTATCATTGAATTGCACAGAAAGTCTTTTGTCTCCAAAGGGACTTCAGCTTCCCCTTAGAGAGAGATTCAGCCTTACTGCACAAAGCCTGTTGTGTCCTTGCTACTGAGAATTCACAAAAACCTGAAGATAAGGCAGAGGGAGTGGTATGAAAGAAACAACAGATAATTTATGCTTTTGTAGGTTGTATTATTCAAATAGTTTTCTACCTTCAAGAATTCAAGGGGAAATAAGGAAAAAGATAAGTTTTCCTAACCACAATAACAACCCGAGACTGGAAACTTGTTTAGTTGGTATCCAAATCCTTGAGATTATGTCTTTCCTGAGGAAAAAAAAGACCCAAAACATACTTGACATACCAACATCAACCCCAAACATACACAACAAAAATAACCAAAACTTATTACAAAATTTCTAGGTACTGTTTATATTACTTTGGTTTGTATAACCACACCTGTGTGCAGATTTTCAGTTTTAATACACAAAAAAACCCACAAAAAAACCCAAGAGATATATATATATATATATGTATGAGCAGCACGAAAATACTTTAACCTGTCTATCAGTATAATCTCTTCTATCACTTCAGAAATCTAAAAGTCTTTTTAAACAAAAGATTCACCTTTATTGTCCATGGGTTCTCCAAGAGAAAGCATTCTACCAAAGCCATCATTTTTTTTTCCCCCCTCAATTACAAGCTTCTCCAAGTTTTTCCAATAAAGATCCAGATCCCCAGCAGAACAGTCTTGATTTTTTTTTTTCCTGTCCTTCTTCTCTGGCTTTTCAAATAAAAGCTAAGAAACCCTTAAAAAAAGAGAGACTAGATTCTTGTTTGCCTTCTCTGGCTTTGCTGCCGATTGGAGCAGATCAAATCCATTGATGGGATAAAAGTCAACTACACTTAGCCTGGAAGCAACAAGGTTCATTGCAGAGTATAGAGCAGAGGATGTTAAGAGAGCATGCCAAGAAGCAATTAGAGACTTTCAGGAAGAATGGGAAGCAGATTCTCAGGCAGGTTTCAGAGGTTACATTAAAAAAAAAAAAAAACCTTCTCAAGAGCCCTGTGAAGACACAGCAGAGCGTCCATCAACTCAATTCAACTCAACTCAACTACCATGTTCCTGTGAACCTACCATGTTAACTGTGTCCCATCCTGGAGGAAGTTACAGCAGAATTGAGACCTTTCCAGCCCACAGCCTCAGAAAGATTTTGCAATTAGAGTTAGAGGCACTCTGGGGAAGTGCATCCAAGCTCCCGTCAACCTCATCTAAGCCTCGATTCAGCATGAAAAGGCCATGTACATACAAGACCTTAACAAATTTCTGTCAATGAGCCATTTCTCTTAATCCATCAACATACCGATTATTTGATTAAATGACATTACATTATTTAAGAGAGAACAGGTGTATTTTGTAGAGGTAATTCTTACTCTTTCCACATACTTACTGGCGGGAGGGTGTATGTATATAGATGTGTACACATCAGTGGCTTGACCTCTCTTAATATTGGCCCAAGAAAATTATATAAAACAGGTCTAACTTCCTGCTCAGAAACAGGAACAGTTAAATCTTGATCATTTCCAACAGATTTTTTTCTTTCCTTTTTCTCCCCATTTGCTCTTAAAGCTCAGGGATAGAGATACAGCAATTCCTACAAGCACTCAGTTCCAGTGATGAGGACTACCAACAAGCAGTATTGCTAGAATTTAAGCACATTTATTTTTGCCAATGTGGGCAACAGAGAACAGGCTGTTCACTGTTCTGAATGGTTTTATACATATTTGAGGACTTAAAACCTTCCCTAGGCTTTTCCTTAGGTTTAGCATTTCTAGTGTAGTACTAGGTAGAAAATCTAGTCCTAGATAAGATAGTAGGGCATTGGCGATTAACTCTCCTCCAAGCAGACCATGTCCTTCCTGAAGTGCTGTGCCTAAAAGAAAATGGAGTACTCCAGCAGAGACAAGATCAGCATTAGGTGAAGCTACAGTGTCATTTAACATGTTTCAGAAACTTTTCAACTCCTTTCTTCATCCCTCCCAAGATACAGGCATTAGGTTTTGGTGCAGAAACGCAGCACTACCAACCACATCAATCTGTAATCCCCTGATGCTGTAATCCCCAGATCCTTTTCTCAGAAACTGACTTAAGACTTGCTCTTTTCCATATCATATTTGACTAGCTGATCACTCTTGCCTAACTGTATTAACTTTCACTTGGCTTCTCCAAATTCTTCAGCCTTCTGAAAAATATTACTGATTGTGAACTCTAACTTTGCCCTCCTTCACCTAGCTTCAAGTCATGGGAAAATTTAATATAGCTTATTCTAGATGCTTATGCATCTAAGCTGCATGTGAAAGACACCTAGTAGAAGTTTATTCAGAGTACAGAAGGGCAAAATCCCACAGAATGCAGCCTTCAATATCATTCTCTTCTTCTCTCAACAACTACTCATTCCATTTCATAGCCATCCTATGTCAGTTCAGATCACATTTCCCTATTTCCTAACAAGAGTGTAATGGGATGGTAGCAGTTAAGGAAATAATAATAGGGAGATTTTATATATGAAACTTTTTAAACTACTAAGAAAATAGGAATGCTATGAAAAATAATTTCTTTACAATTTCATCTCAATTAGGTGTCTTACCCACTTTACCTTCCAGAAGAAGCGAGGGGAAAAAAAAGTTTCTTCACTTATCCCTCAGCTTTTCCAGGAATTGAAAAAAGTTTTTATACTTTTATACATTCTTAGCTCCTTCCCTCTCTCACAATATTTTGAGGTCTTCCAGTCCCTCTTGTAGCTCATGTCTTCTCAAATTCTAAAAAAATCAACCAAAAGTTCTGAAATTGTTTAAGCCAAGATAAAACTCATCACACAGAACTGATCTGAAGGTATTTTTCACAATGAATCACTTTTAGTCTGTTTTTGCTAAGCCTAGCTGAGCTCTCATCCTCTCAGAACTAGGAAAGAGGACTGTAAGCATGCAACTCTTCTCACTGAAAAAGGACTAAAGAGAGACATGACACATTTGACATATGACAAGTTCACAGAGTTATGATGAATCTGCCTGAACTTCTCTGTACAGCATGCTTCCCTAAAGACTATAAGAAGGCTTTTAAACTCAAAAGAAGGAAGATTTAATATAACAGTTGCCAGCTACAGGGAATCTGAAAACAGCTAGGTGAGACAGAAACATCTCATCAATCCCTCTTTCCAAACACTGCATGTGCAAGGAGTGGCATAGCTCAGTGGAAAAATATCTAAGACTTCCTTTAGCCTTCTTCTCACTGCTATCATGCCTATGGAAGGATTGCTTTCAAATTTTTTTGTACATTATGCTAGCTGCAGCACATTTTGTCCAGTAGAACATCTTTAACGAGCCTTCAGGTGCCAAAATGCCTAGAACAGCAAAGCAGCTGCACAAACGGGAAAAAGCTTCCCCTTCGTTACTCAGGGTTTCTTTGGAAACAAACATTCCAATAGCAAACTAATCATTTAAATGTGAGCTTTAACAACTGCCTGACACAAGCTCTTCAGGTATTATGGCATTAAGTAAACTAACTTCAGACAAAACCACTCAGATCTCAGTTCTACTAGCACATATAAATTACATCAGACCAGCACATGGTAATGTGTGTCTGAAGACTTCGCTATTATCAGTGCTACAGCCACTTCACTTTAAGCCACCATCAGCACCAAAAATACTCAGTAGTGATGTCCTCCTGATGATGACATCAACTGCATTTAAAGCAGAGGACTTCAATACCAGGTTTCCTGTAACTTTTGGAAAGAAATCACAATTCATTTTACAGGGAACAAATGAAATAACCATCCAGAACAAAAATATGAAGCACAAATATCATTTCAGAAACACTTTCTCCAAACAGGTTGATAAATTAAAGCACCTAAAGCCATCTTTCATAAAAAATGTCTGACTTTAGGTTAGCAGTACACAAGGATTCCATCAGTGCAAGGAGTCAATATAGGGCTCTGATGAAGAAAAATTACTTAGTTTTATGTGTTGAGGAATGATGTGTCAATAGAGGGGAATGATACTCATCCTTTTAAGTTAGGCTCCAAATCAATTGAAGAGTACATACATAAAGTCCTGGAAAACTGATGTGTAAAAAGAAGCATTTGACAAAACCCTAATCAGAATGGCAGGAACTATTCTAAAGCCCTTTGTTATGTATCACAAGTCAATGATAAAAGATCCAAGCTCTCTTGTTGCAGGATTGAACTTTTAAAAGGCTTTTCACCAGAATTTAATTAACATTCCCAATGGCCCTTGTAATCCTAATGCCTTTCCTAACCTAGATCATTAAAAAAAACCTGTCTTCAAGAATTAGCCAAAAGTATTTTAATTGAAGATGTTACACTGTTCCTTGCAATCTGCCAGCAAAGAGCTCACAATGAACATGTTTCATGGTTCTGTTAAAATATTCATTGCTAAGGAGCACATTATCTATATGGAATAAATTACTACATGCATTAATCTCTAAATAAAATGGAAGCATTAGCAAGTGGTTAATTTTTTTTCCCTTGACAACATTGGAAACATTCTATATTACCCAATAAACAAAATTTTTACATGACATTACAATCTTTTTCTCTGGGATGTGGGTAAACAACCCACATAGAGCCCTTTTCCTCCTTTTACTAAAAAGAGGGTGCTGCTTTGTTGCAGTAAGACAGAAAGAAAACTGCTTGTTTAGGCAGATTCTCCGGAAACAGAGCAGCATAATACCAGATGCTTTTGTCCTTCTCTTTAGCTGTCAATCCTGTTCACAGGTGCCTTCTTATAATACAAGCCACGCAGACAATACTTAGTGAATATGAAGAACCCACAGGATACCACCAGAAAAACTGTTCCCTTAATCATTCTCCTCAATAAAATGTTATGTTTAGAGAAATTATTCTTTGAGGTCTGTTGTGAAGAGCATCTATTTGAATACCAACAGCCCCATGTGCAGGCTGTCATCAACAGGCAGACAGCAACTTCTAGTTATAAGGAACTCTGTCTTCTAGTTGTAAGGAGCTCTGCCTTTTCGATTCCATGTTTTTCAAAAGGCATCCATCTAGATATACAAGCTTGTAGAAAAAGTAAAGTATATTTGCATACTCCTGGCAAATGGCTTAATGTTACTGAATTGAGAAGGTTTTTAACATCATGTAATATATAAAGAATAAAAATGTCAAGATACTCACCATCATCACAGGAATTAGTCTTAACATAGAAAGAAATAATTTTTCAAGACTTTGCCTTGGGTAACCTAGGATCCTTGCCTTTCAGACAGCAGAAACAGAACGAATTCTAGGAAGTGAACTACCATTTGCAACAAGGTTTCACAGTTTTGTCTATACTTTTTGTTACCTTTCACTTGCTAATAACAAACAACTGTTGGCTTAATCTTAACTGGGTTTCCTGACAGACTTCAAGCACAAAATTGTATTTAAAAATATTCAATGGGCCAAGGCAAATTAGTTCAACAAGGTCCACTACCAGGTCTTGCACTTCAGGCACATCAACTCCTGGCAATGCCACAGGTTTGGGGCAGAGGGGCTGGAAAGCTGTCTTGCAGAAAAGGACCTGGTAATCGACAGCCGGCTGAACACGAGCCAGCTGTGTGCCCAGGTGGCCAAGAAGGCCAATGCATCCTGGCTTGTATCAGAAATAGTGTGACCAGCAGGACCAAGGAAGTTATTGTCCCCTTGTACTCAGCACTGGTGAGGCCGCAGTTTTTGGCCTCTCACTACAAAAGCGACATTGAGGTGTTGGAGGGTGTCCAGAGACGAATGCCAGAGCTGGGGAAGGGTTTGGAGATCAAGTCTTATGAGGAGCAGGTGTGGGAGCTGGGGATGTTTAGCCTGGTTACGCTCTATAACTACCTCAAATGAAGTTGTAGTGAGGTGGGGGTTGATCTCTTCTCTCCAGTAATGGCTCATAGGACAAGAGGAAACGGCCTGAATTTGCATCAGAGGAGATTTAGATTAGGAAGACCTTTTCCACCGAGAGCGTTATTAAGCATTGGAACAGTCTGCCCAAGGAGGTGGTGGAGACATCAGCCCTGGAGACATTTAAAAGATGCATAGATGAGTTGCTGAGGGTTATGGTTTAACTTAGTGATGGGCTTGGCAAGTGTGAGATTAGCAGTTGAACTTAATGATCTTAAAGGTCTTTTCCAATTACTATGACTCTATAAAAAAAGATCTAGCCCATTAAAAAAAAAAAAAAAGGAATGCAGTACCCAAATAGTATGCAGCATGCCTGCAGGAAAACACTTAAAAATAAGGAGCCAGGCCTTGACTCTAAGCACTCTGTGATACCATTTCCTCATATATTATTAAATAATAAGAAGGAAAACAAGACAACGATCAACAGCAAAATCCAAACACAGATTATAATATCAAATATCAAACATCTTAGGAGATGCATTTGTGTGTGGTGCTTAGCTGCATGGCCTTTCTGATGCCTCTAGCAAGTTATAAACTTTAAGTCTGAACACATGGCAGCAACTGTATCATTTACAGTGTTGCTGCATAATTGTGAAAAGTTCTGTGATGACGGCTCCCTTAAACAGTCAGCTAGCAAGCACTGCCACACTGAGTCACAACCCTCACACCCCTTTACTAATGGGCTGCAGTTCCACTAAGCTTGGAAAAATGAAATACAGCATATTTTTCTTGCAGTAGTTTCTTCTAGAGCAGGATTCACTATAAACATTTCTCAGGGTATTCTTGTGCAACTAATCTCAAAAGAAATCATCACTAAGGGGATATTCCTCTCTTGTCCAGCCTGGAGTTGCACTGTTAGATGGTTACCTTCTTCCAGGATCTCTTAATTTGCTTTAAATCTACACACTGACCTCGAAACCTGTATACTGGTCATGCTTCAATAAAGAGTTCTATTGGATTTTTTATTCCTCCTGGTGTGCAAGGCAAAACCACTATGACAAAAATATTGGATTACTTTCAGATTGCATACAAACAACCCTTGGGTTTTTTAAAGGTCACATCTGGGAACTGTGTTCCACAAACCTCTCAACTTCTGCAAGAAATAGCCTGCTTTTATAAACCAAAGGCAAAGCAAGTCAGACAATCTAATAACATGCATTCAAGTTGACTCAATGAAGGAACTACTCTGAGTATTCCAACTGCAAAATTTCTCTTCATAATCAGTTGAGAAGGACATCTTAAAGGATTTTATCTACCTTTTCCTTCTCTTGTGGAATTACCAAAGTCACTTCTCTCATTTCAGAAACCTATCAGTTTTCACTTTAATAGCCAATCTCTTTAAAATCCTATGGAGGCTTAAAAGAATATGTGAGTTTAAACAGTATTGTGTTTTGCTTGATACAAAGAACAAAACATTCTTGCATATGCTACCCTTTTTCTATTGCTATTCATGACAGAAATAAGCTATAATAATAAGGTTAAATCTTCTTTACTTAAAACTCCAGGAACATAAGTTACCTTAACCAAAATCTCTTGGGATTCATTGTTCAATGCATGTTCTAACAGCAGATCTCGGATGCTTTCAAGACGATGACTGTCGTGAGAGTAGCAAGCACTACGTAAACCAATGTGCACTCTACCTCTTAACAAAGCTTTCAGTCAAATTTCTCTTTTCTCAATTGTCAAAATAAACCAATGTTTCATATTAAATTAACAGTATGCCAGGGGATTCTTTTTTGGCCCATTTTACCCCACTTTTGAATGCTTTGTATGGCTCTTATTCCCCTGCAGTTTTCTTCCTCATACATCAGCCAAAAAGATAAAATCAGTTTCTTGCCCATAGCTTCACAACCCTTACTGAAACTCATTACTAAAGTACCAAATTTACAGTAATCAGCTCTGAGATTTTCTACAATAATTTGACTTCAGAGTCCTTATATTTTTCATATTCTTCCTGATCAAATACAATAAAGAAAAAAACTGGCAAATAACTTTTACTTACTCTTAATATTAGCAGTATTTCCTTCAGAAAGCACTATGGTAATGGAGGTCAAGAGTTAAATAAAAAAAGGTTTTTTTAATTACTCCTCCAGTGACCATTTTCATTACTTTATCAAATTGCTCTGAAAAAAGATGCAACTAGCATTTCTACAAAAGATTACTAGAGGGCACTGTAAAGACACCTACAATAGGAGGATAATTTATTTCCGTTCATCATTGTGAACAATAGTAGTTTGACTTTTCTACAGAAACAGCTACTGTATGTTAGCTACTGACAACACTACATTTATTATAGCAAGTGAAGAGGAATTTCCATCTTTTCCTGGAGTAATGGATTTCCTTTCCTAGTGTTCAATCTCCTGGGCACTCAGGCACATCATTTACCTCTTCAGATAGATGCAAAAGTGAAAATAAACAGTGATTTTCAAAGGGTTAAAAAAAAAAAACAAACAGAAAATGTATTTTTAAGTCTCAAAGTACATATGGCACATGATACAGGGAACATGGTAACTATCTAGCTAAAGATTCTTCCATCTTTCCCCCTACTGCACCCTGTTTGCACTTCATCAAACTATCAAATATTCACCAAGGGCTCCAAGTGCTCAGACCTGAGTAACAGGTTCACCCAAACCCTGACCAGCACAAGACTAGCAGTTTAGCAACCTGGGGAGATTCCCCTGTTGGTTTGCAAATGACGCCCAGATAAGCAGGTAGCACATTTCTTTCTTTCAGTCTTTGTTTTGTTGTTTTGGGTTATTTTGTCAGATTGGTACTTCAAAATTAGATTAGAACATTGTCATGGTTTAGGCCCATCAGGGAACAAAAGACCACCATTAGCCTCAAGTACCGAAGACTTAAGGATTGCTAAAGGGCAGGGAGAGCTTAATTGCCACTTAAGGTGCAGGACAAAACAGACCAGGCTACTCGGCTTGGGGAAGAAATCAGAAAATAATTTAATACCA
>WBNH01008237.1:122565-295458 GCA_013401255.1 Urocolius indicus
CCCGTCCGGGCACACTCACATGAAGTTGCTGCTGCTGCTGCTGGTGGCTCTCAATTCTGCCGTTGCCATCCATAGGTTGCAGGGGTACCACCTGCACTCTCACCACGGCTTGCAGAGGGGTCTCTGGTCTGATGCTCCTCCTTCCTTCCTCCTTCTCTGACTGTGGGGTCCATGTGGTCACCTCCATCTTGTACCACTCTTACACCTCCTGCCTGGCACCTCAAATTCCCCTCCCTAAATAGTGATCGCAGAGGCGCCAGATTGGCCCAGCCAGGCCGGGGGTTGGGTCTGAACCCAGGAGTCGGGGGAGAGTCCAAAAACTTTTACCGGATCTTCAGTGCAACCCGCTCCCCCTGTTACCAAGCAAAAGCAACTCCTTGCTAAACCATGACAAACATATATACAGAAAAAGAACCACACACATCACAACATAATTATTTGCCAAAACCAATTACTTAAATATTTTCCAAGTAGTAAACGAACTGTGGTATGCAAGAACTCTACAGTAAAGTAATGTTACAGTTTCTCAGATGCCGACAAGGTCAGCACCAACAGAACATAGTTGATGTAACAAATTCATTTAAAGATGTACTTTGAGACAAGAGGAAAGAAATAAAGAGGAGAGGGAAAAAGAATATGAGTTTCAGCATTTATTGTGAGGAGCCCTAATTTAAAGTAATAGTGAAAGATTAAGACAATCAGCTAATTCTGTACATTCAGCAAAGCTCATTGCACAGCCTCTTGCACTCCTCTGCTTCCCTACACTAGTAGAGCAACTGCTGTGCAATCACACTATCGATCCACATCATATAAAAAATATACTAATTGTAGCAATTTATAAATTAGTATTTTCTTCATCTTTCAGGATACTAGTGAAAAAAATGAGAATATTAGAGGGGTAAGGAAAAAATGCTCATAACAAACACCATTATAATCATACTACAATATTTTTAAGAATCTTATCTTAAAAAGCATATTTACACTCATTTTTCTATCCCATACATTTCAATATTTGTGGCAGAGGTTATTATATGGGTAAAATGATTGCACTAAAACTGACCTTTCACAAATTAAAGTCATAGCATTACTCCTTGAAAAGCCAGGTGAAAAACCACATAGTTCAAAATAACAACATTTTAAGTAAAATGGTATATAGGCAGATGCTAGGAACATCATCAGTCACACAGAAAGGAACAGACATGCAGCACGTGCCCCCGGGTGACACAACAAATCACAGCCAATCCCAGCTACACTAGCACCAAGATAGAAAACTAGGAAACTGAAGGAAATTCCAGGTAACTAGCAGTATTACCCATTTGTTCAGATTTGCTAATGAGCATAAGGGTTTCTTGTATCTGCTGTTTGAGAAGTCCATGACAAAAAACTGTAGTCTAAAGATAAAAACCTCATGAGATGTTCATCTTTTTCTAGTCAGTGAAACACTAGCCTCTGATGCAGATAGTATCTGTTGACCACTGTCGAGCATCAGAGCATCACCGCTGTCTGAACACCATGCAAAGCCTACACTAGATTTCGCGTAGGCCAAGTGCTCCATGTTTTCATCACCCATTTCCATTTCTAAATTGAGGGTTTGACTGTTATATCTGAAGACCCTGTTATAGCATTGTAATCAGCAAGCAAGGTAGACAAATGCCTTTGGGTAGAGTATTTCATGGTCACTGAGGATGAGCTACTGTAATTAAATTCTTTTTTCTAGTAAGAGAAAAACAAAACAAAACAAAAAAATTCAAACCACTCAACACTAACTGAACTACAGAAAAATATGCAATCACAAGGTGCATTCTTAAAGTTGTCTTTCCATCAAATGGAGAACAGATGCAAAAAGTATCTGGATTCCATACCCCAGTAACATACATCCATGCCTAAGTGCACCCACTCACAGACTGAAGCCCATGACCATAATCTGCATCCACAAATCACACCAGTGGCAAGAGCTTACCACACACAAAACTGAAATACTACATCAAAGAGAGGAAAAAGTATCTTTACTATTATCACTAATATGTTTGAACTGCACAGTAAGAAGGAGCAACTATTTTACACTTAATTTTTATATTTCTATACTGCTGAGTAGGAGTACTGTGCAGAAAGACAACAGGTACATGTATTAAACAGCCATACCATCCCGTTACACTGATACTTTGAGGTTATGTGTGTGGTTGTGGGGTACCACTGCATGATCTCATGAATATCAATTTTCCATTGATAAACTCTTTGGCAAAGACCTTAAGGTAAACATTTATAGCCACAATATAGTAGCAACCATCAAGATATCTGCATAAACTACCTTGGTGCATTTTAAGCAACAAACCATTATGTCACGTACTCCATGCCTTTCATTAATTTATATTCATATTTACATATATACGCATCCCTTACATAAACTTCATCTATATGCACACCTT
Organism: Urocolius indicus; assembly: GCA_013401255.1. Lineage (NCBI taxonomy): Eukaryota > Metazoa > Chordata > Aves > Coliiformes > Coliidae > Urocolius > Urocolius indicus. The sequence goes on from WBNH01008237.1 coordinate 124,992, forward strand.
ATACATGTACATCTACCACTGTTCTCTGTAATAACTGATAATTTTTCAAAATTCAATTTTTTCAAGATAAGTATTTGAAAATTATAAAAACATTAAAAAATAAACAGCCATCAAACACATCTTAGTACATTTCATGAATTACCCATATTAAAAAAATACTATGAAATATAAAATCAGAATGTTACTGAACCAGATTTTAGGAAAACTTAGCAGATCCAGTACTGGTAAAAAATGAAGACACACTTGCAGCATTACCATTTGTGCTTCAGAATAAGTGAAGAAACAATCCTCAGCTATGTGACAGGCTGACGTTCACCAGCAAAACAGTTTAAGCAGTAACTCACATTGCTGAGCTAATAACTCCTTCAGGTTACGTTGTTTTTTTGTTTTTTTTTTTTTATCCAAGCAGTGGACAAAACTCTTCATTTGTGTCAATGCACTCATTTCACAAGAATCCAACTGCAAGTTCTGCACATTGATCCTGGAAACATTTAATGCCTTTTCTACAATTCGGCACAGTCAAGATCAATAATAGTTAGAGCATGTTATTGTGTTTGAGAACTGGAATGAGGCTTTGCCTGGCCAAGAACTTCCTTCCCAATAGGGAATATATCTACCTACGACAAAATTGCTCTACAGCAAACCTGAGTTATGTCTTTGTCTCTGTGACTCCAGACCATGCTCCTGCACGAAACAAACTGTCCCAGGAACAGTACAGCTACCTCAGAAGCTTCATAACTATAAATTAAGCTCACTTCATATCCCAAGCCAAAATATATAACAAATACTTGGAAATCTTAGTGATCCTTTATCATGAAAGGCACAAACACGAGTTGGAATTTTTTAAAAAAATAAAAATTTCCAAGCCTTACTCACTGCAACTTAATTACATCAAATGCACTGAACATACATGGCAAATTATTGGCTTTTTTAGTACTTTTTAAGTACAACTGCAGATTATCGACAACATATTTAGATTCAAAACAGATCTATGAAAAAAAAATCTAACCACACTAATATTTTATTATAACTTTGCAGTCACATGATTTTACCCAGTTGACACTTTTCTTTAACCAATCCCTACTAAGCTGATCATGAGCTCTTTTCAAGCCAAGAAAAGCTAAAAAGAAAAAGAGGCAAATGCCTTGATTCAATTCCCAGGTTTTGATATCTCTTTTTTTCAAAAGGAAAGCAAGCAGTATCACAGAACCTTAAGCGTTGGAAGAGACCTTGATAGATCATCTAGTATATGTCTATCTACACTTTTCTCCTAGGGACATTCCTGCCCCTTCCCAGAAAGCACTGGAGTTGCGCATCTGTCTTGAGCTGAGAATATAAACCAGGAGATGTTAAAGGTGCATGTTGAAATGTCATCATTTCCCCCATTTGATCTCAGTTGAAAAGAAATAAAATGAACTGAAAGACCAGTTTTAAAAGCTTTACACCGATTCTTCTCTCTTCTGAAAGTATATTGATCAAACAGGAAGCTGTTTCACTTTCTAAAGACAAACAGAAGTTTTCATCTAGCTTGTTTACTGACTTAACCTCCTAAATTCCCATGAAGCACTGTGGCTTTGATTGGCACAGTTTTTGTCAGAATAAAAAAAAAGCATAACTTAAGCTTTGCAAATAAATTAGCTTTTTTTTTTTTGCAAGTACTAGCTTTGCAAATATTATATAGATGTGTAAGGAAAAATTAAGATTTATCTGTTCACTTATAACAGAGTATTTCAAAGTGGGAAATTAAGAACTGGCATGAGAGTAGAAATACAAATATTGCATATATTAATTAAATTATCATAAAGAAATGGGTATTACCTGAATTATTAAGTTGGAAATGCTTCAGAATGCAACCTGATCTAGGTTGACCTGCTTCTGCAGGGGGGTTTGGACTAGGTGATCTCTAAAGGTGCCTTCCAACTCCTACCATTCTATGAGAAGTAAATTCATAGGTCATTATGCAAAAGAATTTGCTCATATCCCTTTTATCCCAGTTTCCCCATAACTGTGTAAGTTCTCATCTCAATAAATACATAAAACCTCCTGAATGCTAACAACAGAACACAAGATGACCTTAGCACACAACTTCTTAGATTCACCTGAGACACGTCTCCCTTTAGTAACATTAATTCTGCCCATTACAAAAGGCCAAAAAAATAAAGGTCGGCACAGGTCATCTGTTGTTAGGGATGCATCAAGAAGAGTGTGGCCAGCAGGTTAAGGGAGGTTCTGCTCCACCTTGACTCTGCCCTGGTGAGGCCTCATCTGGAGTCCTGTGTATGGTTCTGGGCTCCTCAGGGAGAAAGGGAACTGCTGGAGAGAGNCAGGCTGCCTACGAAGGTTGTGGAGTCTCCTTCCTTGAAGGTCTTCAAGACCCACCTGGACATGTTCCTGTGTGATCTGATCTAGGTGGAGCTGCTTCTGCAGGGGGAGTGGACTGGATGATCTCTAAAAGTCCCTTCCAGTTCATATCTGTGGTTTCCATTTCGGTGGTTGTCACTTGTCCTTCTGCCATGAATCGTCAGGAGATGCCCAGCTCCATCCATTTGATAACCTTTTAGGTACCAGTAGGCTGCCACAAGGTCCAACCTCTGGCCCCAAAGCTTCTTTGGGCAAAACAAACCTTTCCTTAGGCCCATGCTTCAGCTCCTAGACATGCTGGTAGAGAGTCAAGCAAGCTCACAGTTTAACCAAGTCTTTGACACTAACATATCCATGAGCTGGGTACTGCTGGCTGAGCATCAAGCTTGCTTCCCTCAACTTGTTGGCTCTGCTTCGGGTAATCCTGTTTGCACCACAAATGAGCGCACACAGATGGTGTTTGATAGTCTGACAGCTACTCAGTTGGCTATTTGAAAGGTTCCAGGTTAAGATTTTTCTCTGCTTAATATGAAACTGAATTTTTCCATCTCAAATAATATCAAAACAGGACCCACATATGAACTCTGCATATCACGTTGGAGGACAGTACCCAGTTCACACAACTTCATTTTTAAGCTGTTAAACAGACAGACCTGGTGAAATATTAATTTGACTAATTATGGCAACAGAATCACAGAAGTAACTAACAACTCCACAGAAACCGAAAAATACTTCTCAGATTCTTTAAGAATCTCTGTTGTAATTATAATTCATAATTTTGTCACCAAAATACTACCTTTACAATAAAACCACAAACATTTTCAGCCAAAGGGCAGATGTGCTCTGCATAGACATCCACCACTAACCACTGTCACACACTATTATAAAGCTAAAAATTCCTTTAGTCTCATTTTCCCTGTCCATTCTGAGGTTTTATGCAAATAGTCTGTACAATCTTCTCCTGAGAAAACTTTCCTAACTCAAACATACTTTAAACACAGTATAATTGGATAATGAGATTGCAGTCCCTGGTAAGTCTACTATTAACACTTAGAAGCTATGTTTAAGTGGGGAAAAAAAAAGCCTTATTTCAATCCATTCACAGCACATGATGACTATCCCAAATGGGAAGCTGTTTTCTAGCAGAGCAATTAACACATTTGAAACAAAATTAAAGACAATTTTCAAAGAATGTATGGTAGGTTTTTTATTTCCTCTTTTTTTTTTTTTTTTGGGGGGGGGGGGGAATGTTTTTAAGAACTATTGAACCACCTCCTTTCAGTCCTAAGGGGACGAAATACAGCTTTCCAAGAGAGCCAAGTCACTGTTAACCATAACATAGTCCCAGACAAAGGCATGTAAAATCATTGTATTGGTTCCTTAACAGAAACATCCATTGCTACAGATCTGATTATAAGAGGAAGTGGGCAAATTAAAATCAGGAACTGGTGAAAAGAGGTGCCTACGAGGTGACTCACTTTAAGAACAGCACCATCCTGCAGATGTAAATAAAACATTCATATTTCACTTTTTTAAAATATCCAAACCTGTTGTGTTGCTGTAAAATATTGTTTATCTTAGATTTTCTGTCTTTGACTCGCCCAATAACATGCATTACTTTCCAGTGGAGGGCTACCAAGATGATCAGGAGACTGGAACATCTTTCTTACAAGGAAAGGCTGTGGGACCTAGGAATGTTTAGCCTGGAGAAGACAAGAATAAGGAGTGATCTCATTAACATAAGTATTTAAATGCTTACATCATAAGGATGGGCTGCACTTTTTTCTATTGTCTCAAGTGACAGGACAAGGTGTAATAGAGAAAAGCTTGAACTCAAAAAGTTCCACTTAAACATAAGGAAAAACTATTTTAAGGGTGACAGAGCCCTGGCACAGGCTGCCCAGGGAGGTTATGGACTCTCCCCCTCTGGAGTTTTTCAAAATCTGCCTGGACACATTCCCATGTGACCTGATCTAGGTGGACCACCTTTGGCAGAGGGGTTGAACTAAGCAATCTCTGGAGGTCTCTTCGAACTCCTACCATTCTATGACTCTACTTAGTACAGTAAGTGAAGGAGGACCCATTATCTTCCCTGCATATGAGAAGGGATACAAATCACAGAATAGTAAGTAAAGTAAGATGCCTTGCCTTTATTTCATTTGGGTTTCTATGCTGCAGCGATGTCTCACAGACAATATTAAAATGTAATTACTGTGTCTTTAAAGTTTTTAAATGTATAGCTTGAACATATTAAAAGTAGATTTCATCTTTGTAAACATGAAGTAAAAGGGGATGGGCAAGTTATTCATGCTTTCAAGAGTAACAGTTCCAGTTCTAACAGTATCTCCTTCCCAGACCAGCACATCCAGTCGCAGCAATCCACACAAGGCTTCTCCCTGCTTCAGCTGAACACAAGGAAAAAGCCTGGGGATGTGAGGACTGTTAAATATTTGGACCAAGAGTTTCTGTTAAGAAAAAAAGCCTACATGAGCACTCAGCACAACTGAGCTGATGGGAGGAATGGCAACTGGGGTGGACAGATGGGTCAGTACTCAGAGAATCACAGGCTAAAGTGTATCAGCAATCAAGAGATAGGACATTGCATAACAATATCTAGTCTTGTCGTCCAGAGGTAGGGCATCTTCATTTTACTGTCTTCATGCAATACAGACATCCCAAAACAAGCATATAAAATCTTCTTATATACATATTGGCATAGGTTGTACTAATGTACGTACATAATTTCTAAAGCAAAATCAAAGCTAAAATTATCAATGATAAACCCATGGGTTGGATTGATGCATACAATAGACCAGTTAAGATTTAACCAGTAATGGCAATTAGATCTACCTGCTGCAGTTAGCAGGTCCAGCGTGCAGGCGTCGGGGAGCTGGGCACAGCGGAAGATCTCAGGTTGCACGGTGAGTGAGGGTTGGCCCAGGAATATAGCCAAGTAAGGTAATGTTGCATAGCTGATAAGGCAGGATCCACCCACGAAGGGCGGTACTTGTTAGCCCCTATATCAGGGAGTGTTACTGTTTAATAAACGCCATTTTGCCATCCACCACATTGGTGTCAGTGTCAGTGGCCCGATGGGCTGGGTTTGATCATCGTGCCGGCCAGCCGCCGGAGGTCGGTCACCGGAAGAAGGCGACATCTACCTCAGCATTCAAATTAATTTTGTAACTAATGCAGTCCACATGCTCTGCATAAATATGTCCCGTGATGGAGGTGATGGGCTGGCTGAGGGCATCTCAGATAGCACTTCTTGCATGCAATATGGGGAAATTAACTTGGACTTCATCTAACTGTTTAAACAGACAGAGAAAAAAGTAATCCTGGATACTAGTGCTACTTATTTTAAACTGGCAATCTTGGTAAACTATATTTACCAGAAAGCATTTAATCAGAGATCTCTCCTTGGGAACTGTAATTATCCAGATATTTTTTTAAATCTTGGGCCATACCATGGAACAGTATGATGGAAAAAAAGACCACAAAACATAGAAGGTTACCATCTAATGAGAGCTGTGTCCAGAACACGTGAAAAAAAAACAAGACTCACTAAAAAAAAAGGAATGTTTCAGAACTACAAAGCACAGAATCACAAAATGGTAGGAGTTAGAAGAGACCTTTAGAGATCACCTAGTCCAACTCCTCTGCTGAAGCAGGTCCACCTAGATCAGGTCACATGGAATACATCCAGATGGGTTTTGAAAACATCCAGAGAAGGAGAGTCCACAAGCCCCCTGGGCAGCCTGTGCCAGGGCTCCCTCATCCTTACAGTGAAATAGTTTTTCCTTATGTTTAAATGGAACTTTTTTTGTTCCAGTTTCATCTCATTATCCATTGTCCTGTCATTAGATACAACTGAAAAAAGGGATGCTCTGACATCCACCATTCAGATATTTGTAGATATTAATGAGATCCTCCCACAGTCTCCTCTAGATCAAACAGCCCCAGTTCCCACAGCCTTTCCTCATAAGAAAGATGCTCCACTCCCCAGTCATCCTTACGGCCCTGCGCTGGACTCTATCCAGAAGTCCTCTGTCCCTCTTGAGCTGGGGAGCCCAAAACTGGTTGCAGGACCCCAGATGAGGTCTCACCAGGGCAGAGTAGAGGGGGAACAGAACCTTCCTTGACACACTGGATAGACTCTTGATGCATCCCCGGATGCTATTGGCCTTCTTGGCCACAAGGGCACATTGCTGGCTCATGTTTAATTTGCTGTCAACCCAAATTCCTCCACAGAGCTGCTCTCTAGCAGTTCCACCCCCAGCCTGCATTGGTGCATGGAGTGGTTCCTACCCACATGCAGGACTCTGCACTTGTCCTTGTTGAACCTCATGTGGTTCCTCTCTGCACAACTCTCAAGCCGGTCAAGATCTCACTGAATGGCAGCACAGCCTTCTGGTGAATCAGCCAGATTCAAGCACAACTAAAACACAGAGGCAACAATGACACTGGAAGGAAGGCACCTTCTGCTGTGCAGTTAGCACTCTTGGCCAAAATCTCAATTTTGAAAAAGAATTAAGTGTGTATAAAACCAAATACACAAACTAGAAAGCCCCAGTTAATCTGTTTACCACTTGTCTGGGGCTCAAGGTAAGTGCAATGGCTGGGGCAGCATACAGTGCCATTTCCCAGGCCTGCAGTACAAAGCACTGGTAGGCAGAAGTTCATTCTGCGCCAAAACCAAACACCTAAAGGACAGATGATTGCAAACCACTTAACCAAACCAAATGTGTTACCAGATGCAAAGTTCACGACCAAACAGCAACTGAGAAGAACATTACAAGCGCTCATTAAGTCTGCATAACTTGCTTTCATAGGGAAAACATTGGTATTAACATGATTAGAACTTACTCTTGGTCTAAGGTGTCTGTGATTTCTCATCTATTAAATTAAATATTATTAATTTTGCATGCAACTCATAGATCATCCCCTAAATGCTATGCCAAAAATATAATTCAGTCTTCATTAAGTGATCAGGTGGGAAATTTTATCTCTTTCCTCACTATATATCTTTAGGTTAAAATGTAGCTCACCAAGGATTGTTAAGAATTGCCACAGACCTCACCTTCAAGAACCACACATAAAAAAAGTGTATTTTATTCACTCCAGATTCTCCCCTTACACCCAGCTCCTCCTACCAGCTTACTGGTAACCTTGAAAGAATGAGAGAGGTGGAGCTGCTAATTAAAGATCGATTTTTCAGTGTTGTCAAAGGGGCTTAAGAAAAATGAAACTACTTCAAGCTACAATTAGAGTATATAACCTACATTACACTATTTTAAACTTTACATTTAAATTAAATTGCAAATAAAACAAGCGTTTTCAGACACTTGCTGCTCATTTCATCTTTGTGATAGTGTCAGGACAAAAAAATTCCTAGCCTTACCTTAACACTCTAGTACCACAGCTATGTTTGGTCACTCCTCAGTTATTTGTACATGGTGTTGGAACAAATCTATTTTCCAGTATTGCACAGCTGACAACTAGACCTACAATAACAAGGAGGGTAACTCGACACATGAAAGACAACAACACTGTTATAAAACGGCAAAGGAGAAAAGGCACTGGAGCTTATCACTGCAAGGGGGTGGGGGTGTACACTAAGTAAATCTGGAAGATAATTCTGCTTTCAGTTATGATCTACAGTTAATTTTTCTAACATATAGAATCAAAAAAGCCCTCAGCTAATGTCAGGCTGCGAGTGAGACTGCTGGGTCACACAAGAGGTCAAATTAGAATACAGGCAGGCTGGCAGAGTGATACTGCTGTCTGCCCGACACAAAGATCCAAGTGGCAAGGGCGGTGAGCAAATAGAATAAGAGTGACTGGGCACAGCACTCTGGGTTTTGTGAAGGCTTTTAAAAATTAATCTGGTATTTTGGTTGAACAAGATCATGGGCATGATCATGGGGCATAGAAGAGTGACTTCTCAAACATGGTGCTTAATGTCATGCTTTATCTTATTTAAACATTAAGTTCAAGAAATATTTTGTACAGCTGGTGCTTAAAGTCTTCCCAAATCATTGATTCATTATTGATCTAAGCTGAAAATACACTAATAATTTTTCACTGACTATTGATCAAACTAGGTCAACCCAAGCAAGCTATCCCAAGAACCAGAAATCCACAAGTAAACAACTGAATGAGCTGTGGTATTTCTCATCCCATACATGGAAAGGAGCTTAGAAAATAATATTTAAGCAGCTTGCTGGACTGCAAACTATTGTAGGAAGGCGTCAGCAGATCATGTTCTGATTACAACAAAAGACTGTGATTCTCACTGGCAGCAAATAAAGAATTATTTTTTGCAAATGGTCCTAGAGAAGCAAGCAACTTCCCTTAGCTTTTACCTCAAGGATGTATCTGATGCTACTTTTGATTCTGATACAGTCACCAAAACACATTGGTATAGTAGCGCTTAACGATGAAATATAGGTTTCTTAAACAACTCCATCCAAAGATGTAATTTTTTTTCCTAAATAGTTACTATAACTTAATTCTCTCACAATGTCTTTTGTTTAAATTCTGAGTCCTCGACCAAAACAGCCTGCAAGAAAGGAAAGCAATCCAGGAAGATTAACACCAGATTTCCAGCACACTGTGCCATTGAGCCCATCCACAGTTCACCAAGAAGAAAGCATTACTTTTCCATATTTTAACCTGTATCTAGAGGGCAGATAAACTGCTTTCCTTGGAAGTCTTCCAATGCCAAGCATGGGTTTCCTGGGAGTAGTCCCAACTCTGCCCAGCCAGCCCTGCACGGCAGCCCTCAGCCTCTGGTCACAAAGCCCAGAGCTGGGTTTTGAGGAAAGGAGAGGGGGCTGGGGCGCCTTGGGAATCCCATCCTGCTGTTTCCATGGCTACCTCAGTTGAGCAGGGAGCCTGCAGATGCACCATGGGCACTCCTGGAAGGAGGAGCTAACTGAGCTGGGGAAGACTCCCAAAGAGGAGAAAATGCAGAGGAGGTCATTCAAATCCCTACTTCTGCTTAAACAAGCTTGGAGCCTGACAGGTATTTTTACATCAGTTCAACGAAGAAGAAAAAGAAATGCAGATTATCTCATTTAAAGTAAGCCGCAGTGAGTGGTACGTGTTGCAGGCAGTCAGGGGAATTTAAATATTACAAGCAAGTATCAAAAATTAATTTTTGCTTTACCGGTGAGACATTTTCATTTGCCGTGGCAGAAGCTGAAAAAAAGAAGAACCATTTTATAAACACTCTCACTTTCCTAAAACCTGGTGTTCACAAAACTTACAGTGAAGTTTTAATAAAGTACACACACAGAGGCATGCCAATCACTCTTGGCTGTGTATGGAGCACTCTCCAGCGCCAGTTTGGGGTGTGTAGTATTTTAATTATCTGGTTGTACTCTGAAAAGGCTTCTTTTTTTTTTTTTAATTATTATTATTTCATCTTTCCTAGAGTCTAGTTGGTGAAAGGAAAATAAATCTGAAAGTAACTTACCCTGTTAAAAATCCAGAAGATAGAACTTTGGCTACCTTTTGAGACATTGGTATCTGAGCAGTTTCCTACTATACTTCTTTAAAATAGACTATTACCGGATTTGTATTGAAAATCAGTCACTAGGAGCTGCAGGTAGTCCTGATTTCCTTTTGTGTTATAAGGCACACCAGACAATCTGAAAGAAAACATTATTATTTGACTTGCAGCCTGTGCCATGTAAATTCTGAATGCATTGTGCTGCAAGCCGCAGAGACACTGACATCACTTGTCCATGCATGGAATTTCTTGAAGGTAAAAGCAATATGATTCCTTTTAACTATAATTTCAGAAACTACAGCTAAAATGTGAGTGTTGTCCTCACAGCAATAGTGAAATTTAAAAAAATGATGGGAAGAAGAATAGTTTTTCAGTCATGCCACTCCAGCAGTAATGTTTTCTCTAAGCTTTCAGCAGTCAAAAACTAGGAAAGATTATAGACACAGAGCCTTTGTTAACAGCAGTAATGAAAAAATGAAAAGAGCCCACAGAATTCCTCCACTTAAAGCACAATCTCAAAACATATGCTTACAGTCCTGTAAATCTTAGAGAGATTCAGTGTGTTAAACAGCTGCAGCTGAGCTTAGAATGAACATGGCAAATAAATGCTAATGAGATGCTTACAGATCCTGAACAAATTGATTTACTGAGATCTTGTTGAGTGTCTCATATCAAGGGTTTTTAAGAGTAAACAACCAAATCCTTATAAACAGAAATTACTCATTCATTAAAACTGGAAAAAGAAAGAATCCAAGCTTCATTTTGGATAGACAATAAAACAAATTGCATACACATGTATTCATGTGTTATCTTTAAAAACTAGTTTTGAAACTGCAGTTAGATTTTCATACCTTTGAATGAATTTGTCAGCAAGGGAAGTAAAGAAGGGTATCAATACAAACATATGTATAGTTCAGCTCACCAGAAACTTACAGATCTCTTGGCAATGCTATGATGATATTATTTAAACACTCCATCAACAGTTATCAATATAAAGAACTGCCTATACTCAAAATATCCTTACTAAAGCTTTAGAATAAACTCACATAAACCAGTGTGTAATGAGTTCACATTCATGTGTTGAACTGTTCTACTACATGTTGGTTTAGTACAACCCCTGTGTGTAACCAACATCTTGGAAATTAAATAGGTAGGAAACTCAGCTGCTTAAAAGTAATTCTATTGTTCATACGATTACATACAATTATGAACAATACTTTATGCAGGAAGAGAAGAGAGATAAAAGTTTCAGCAGCTATATATCAGAATAAGAAAAAATGTTTCTAGTTCAGTAAAACTTAAGATGATTGCACAGTGGAAACTCTAGCATTTCTTTTTGGCCAGTCCTCAGTAAAATATGAACATTTAATAATTTTACCATGGTAGACAGAGAAAGTGGTAACACGTATCCTGTGATCGAGTACAGCCAAAGGGCTTTTCTTACAAAACATAAAACTAAGAAAATTAAATTCTCTGAACTGAGATAAAGAGCAAGGGCCAGTTTGTTAACACTAATGGTTATTAAGAGGGTTGTCAAAAAAAAAAAAAAAAAAAAAAAAAAAGATATAGTAAGGAAAGGAAAGAAATGCAAGAAAAATTAATCCCTTCACCATTTTATTCCCCATAACTCCACAGCAATCTCAATCTCTGTTCAGGCAGGAGCAGCCCCAGTTCTACATCCCACAGCTGCATCTGGAAGGTGATCTGTGAGAATCCTCATGAAAGGCAGATGTACTGTACCGTTACTAGATCCTCTGCAGTTATTCACAGAACAAGGTACCTGCAGGGCTGCATCCCCTTCCTACTAGAGCAGGACTCCTACAGGGCAGGACTATGGGTTGTTGTTTTTTCCCCCTGCAGTTGTGTCCCAGAGCTCCATCACTGACATCGCTGTAGCTTGCACAAAGCAAGTTCAGATTGTCCAATAGGACCAAGAGAGCACATCCAAAATAAAGTGTAAGTCTCCAGATTTTCTATGCTCTTCATTTTAAGCAACATATAGTAATTTCAATGTTTCTTGCAGTACCATTAGGAGAAAAAAACTCAAGGTTTTTCCCTAAGAGACCCAAACCTCCCAAGTGAATGACAAATGCAGTTGTAGCATTGGCAAGCTGCGAAGAAGAAAAAAGAAAACTATCATGAGAATTCTCTTCTAGGAAAACACAAAGTTACTATTGTTCTGCATGGTATAGTTTTTGTCAAGAAATATCCTGTTCACATTCAATCTCATTCCTGTGAAGGTGTACCACTTGCCCCTGCATCTCCTATTCTCCTTTTTGCTAGTTTTTAAGAACAGACTACTACAAGTCAGTTACAGCCTGCCCTCTTACACAGTGATCGATGGGAAAAAAAAATTAAACTTGAGTCATTTATGGAATAAGTGCAAAGATGCTGCAAACATCAGGAAGTTCTTCTGTCTCCTTTCAACGGCTTCACAAAACAGAAGTACAATAGAGCAGTATAACACAATAGGATGTGCCCTTTGTGAGAAATACTCAGATTTCTACAAACCAGCTCTTCTGGGGAGGAAAAAACTATTATTGTAACTGATTCCTCCAAGCTCTGAAGTTTAAAAACAAATCAACTGATTGTTACAGACACAATGCCACCTACGATTTCTGTATACTATGCCTTGACTGGATTTATGTTGTTTTACTATTTTTTTTGGACTCTCATAATCTGAAAAACATACAGAAAATGCTGCTATATAGATATGCTCTTCTGAAAACTCTAACAAAAATGAAACCTACAAACAAACAACTATCTTCAAGTATCTCTTGCAAGGTAGGTCTCCCACAAGAAATCCTATTTTTGAGAAAGACAAGTGTAAGAGAACAAAGACAGCATTAAAACAGGAAAAAAATACTGAAGTAGTTCACTAAATTGCTGTCTCGCTCAACCTGCAAGCAGCAGTCAAAAATTAAAGCCAACTTGATCAGAATTTTTAAAAATGTTAAAGGAAACCCAAACCCACATGCTGTAAACAAAGGTATAATCCTCCATATGAAAACTGACTTGGGTCAGAGCAGTACTTCACATCCAAAAAGGAAACAAGGTGCACAACAGGACAACAATGCATTCAGATAATTAAGGTGCTACGAGCAAAAGTCTGCTGTATGAAATCAAGGTATCCACAAAACTACTTCATTTTTTAACCAATTTTTGCTCTCTCCCACTTTTCTTGGCTGAGTTGTCTCAAGGCCAGTAAGATATAGGTTCATGAGATGCATCTTAATTACTGTTAGAAAAGGCAACGACTGTAAACTGTTTAATATAACCCATTTTCCTTTCCTAATGCTGGACAATAATCTCCTTTTTACTCCAAGGTATGGGCAGAAATAGAAGAGGCTGTAAAGCGAAGCAGAAGTTGTATTCACTGTTGACACAGTTGCCTTCCTGCAGCTACCAACTTAAAACTTCCATGTTTGCTTGTATTAGTTTTTCAAGTTCACCTGCTTTATTTGGTTAATTTATCCCTTCCCCTTTCATCACATTTTCACAGGCTAGATCGAAGGGATTAGATTTGAAGGTATACAACACAAGCAACAGCTGGAACACTGTGATTGCCTTAGTCTGGCCTCAACCCGGATCAAAGACAAGAGGTAAGCATCAGTGGCTCAAAAAACACAAGTGTCAAACACTTGTAAGAAAGCAAGCTTCCTTTTGTATTTCAACAATCCATACAGTAACAACTGTAGTAACTATCAAAAAGGTATAAACTAGCTTTTCAAATGTAGATTTACGCTCTGGAAAAACAGTGGAGCACTAACAGATGAAAAAAAAAAAAAAAAAAAAAACGACCGGAAGAATTTTTAAGATGATCCCAAACCAATAATTGAGTTTGGCTTTCTTTTTTAAAAAAAATAAAGAGACAAATTAAAATATGAACAGGTACTAACTACTGTAAGAAGATATTCTGGAAGACAGAATGAAGCTTTGAGTTTTCCATTTGAAGTTACAAACATTCATAATGGTATCTAGCAAGTTCAACAGGTTCTTATAATTCAAATATTATTTCATAAAGCAGGGTTAAGATATACAATTTCAAAAAGGGAAAGAACATACTGACTAGGAGATATCAACAACAACCTTATGGTGGTGGGAGTTCCAGTAATGCTGTTTTGGATACTTCTATCCTCCAGAACAGTAATGGGATTTTAAGCATATACAAAGGAGAACTGCCAGATCTGGATTAAGAATGCCATAACACACTCAGATGAAAGCTATTTTTTAAGTCCTGGATGCAAATTGAAGGCCACTGTGAACTGTTCGTTTCCCCAAGATAGAATTTTTCACTTTAAAACAAGCTATTCTTTAACCAATTGGAACAAAAATTAAAATGAACCAGACACAGAAGTGTTCTTAAGCAAGCAATCTGGAAAAATGGGGATCACTAATACAAGACATATCAGTTTTCCACATACAGGAAATAACTACTCTCCAAGGTTGAGCATTTTTCAAAATAGTTTGGCAAAGCTGCAGTTGAAAAGTATCAGATCTTTCTAGTATCGTCTAGAAAGACATTGCTGGAAGTCACATATTTAAACTGTTTCCAAAGCCAAGTTTTCATTCCTCGAGAGAAAACCTATTCTCTAGACCCAGCTGAACATGCACCTGAAAGATACACTTGCATTAGAGTCCCCTAAACCAACTCAAAACTTAAATTCCATTTAACTTATAACTCTCTATTATTTGAACCACTTCAGTATGTTGCTTTGTTCTTTAAACAGACTAGAATAAATACCATCCCATGCCAGAATAAGTGATATTGAAAGTACACCTCCAATCCCATAAGTCTCTCTCTTTACTTAGAAGCATAGTAGTCACGTACAGCTTCAACTTTCTCTCAGACATTTCAGACTTTCCCATTCTTTACTTACTGAAAAAAAATTACATGTCTAATAACTAGTTCTTCAAGAGCAGCACTCCCCAGCAACATGCAGCACAGAAATGGTTTGACGTTAGTGAGGTTTCGTTTAAATTTGTCTTCAGGGAAAATTTATATAAAAGCAACAAACAATATCGATGAAGATGCATCAGCAAAGACAAAACATCCAGATGTTCACTCATCCCAGAAAAACACTGCCATTTTTCTAAATACAAAAGGAAGATTTTGAGGTTTAGTCTATGCTAAAACTCTACTACACGACGTCAATGCCTTTGCCACATTCTGTCCTTTTCCTATTTAACTCCTTGTAACCGAACCATAAGCTCTTTGATGGTCATCAAACATCAAAGGACCATACACAGGACCATACATAAAAGACAATCTGACAAGACCCAAACCTTAATACGTCACTTCGAAACAAGTATCTGATTTTATTTTCATAGAAGGTGGACTGCACAAACAACAAAGTGGTGGTATTTCAGTAAGGTTAGACAGCAGGTAATTCTGACATTCAGACTCTCATTTTCTTCCTTGTAAAACAACATGCACTGAGCTCCAACTGACTTCCAGCTGTACTGTGTGCCAGTGGTAATGCACTGTCCATCACTCAGTTACTCTGTAAAGCATTTGCATATATACTTCACTAAACACAAGGTACTTCTAGAAAACAAGTTTCCTTTTTATCCCTGTCTAGACTTAGAAATTTCAAATCCACCATATTATTACTACCAATCCCTTGAAATTCATCTGGTGTTTTTAAAGGCACTGTATAGTAAGCACCCATTCAAGCACGAAAGTTTCAGACAGAACAGTATCATTTCAGACCTACCCAACATCAATCTCCTGTGGTATGCGCTCAACACAACTGATGCACCTTCCTGTCTCCCAAGAAAAAAGTAACAAGTACTTCAGCCTAAGCAAGAGAGATGATCACATACACTGATGCCAGTCTTTCCACTAACTTCAGTTGATAACCTTACTTTTTATAGCTTTTAATATTCAACTTCTCATTCCTTACAGACAGAAGTATCTCTGAGCCACTTAGGAGCAAGAGACTTTGGACACCTCAAGAAGTACACAAAACAAAAGATTTGCAATTAAGACAAACACAGGTTTCAAATTTTTAGTGAAAAACGTTGAAAACACATTCCAGATCTCTCATATAATATTTTGAACATTAGCATTATTCTGTTAATGCTTAAGAAAACTCAAATCATAAGAAATCATAGAATTATTTAGGTTGTAAAAGACATTTACAATCAAGTCCAACCATAAATCTAACACTGTGAAGTTCACCACTAACCATATCCCCAAGTGCCACCTACTCCAGGGCTGCCAGTATAAACGGACATCACACAAATTTAAGGTGAACTACAAATTCTGCCACTGATATGGGTAAGAACTTAGTAGAAATCTGTCTTCAGCTAAAACAACTAAAGCACAGGCCAAACTTACAAACTGAGAACTATAGCAGGAACCTACAAAAGTAAGTGATGCTGAATGTCCTTCCAGAAGACCTAATTCTTATGGAGAAATCAGAAGACTCATCAGATGGTTTCAGTTGGAGAAGACCTTCAAGATCCTCAAGTGCAACCACTCACCTAACACTGCCAAGGCTACCACTATACCACGTCCCTCAGCACCTCAGCTACATGGACTTTCAGTATCTCCGGGGATGGGGACTCCTGTTCCATCAGTCCAGTGTTTAAAAACCCTTTCAGTGAAGAAGTTCTTCCTAATCTTCAATCTAAACCTTCCCTGGCACAACTTGAGGCTGTTTCTTCTTGTCCTATCACTTGTTATATGAGAGAAGAGATCGACCTGCTATAACCTCCTGTCAGAGAGTTGTAGAGAGCGATCATGTCACTCCCTCAGCTGCCTCTTCTCCAGGCTGATCAAACTTAGAAGATTCTCAAGGATCTATTTGCCGTCACAGAATACTCTGCATTGTAGAGACACACATCTGTTTGATTATTTATTTTTATTTCTTTTAGGAAGCAGTCATATAAATACTCTCATTGTTAGTTAACAGGCACCAAATGTAAGAAGACTGTAAGCCTGGTAGCAGATTAACAGTTCACATTTCTAGTCATGAAAATGAAGTGACGCTTTTGTTTTGTAACTGATAGGGCACAGCACCATACTAATAAAAAATAAGATTCCTTGCAGCAGAGAACCTGCTTAATGTGCCACAACAGCTCCAGGACTTGCAAAATACAAGACTCAATGAGCAAAGAAGCAATACCATAAAAGGAAGCAGAGACATGCATGACTATCGGCTGGAAGCTTACTGTTTTAAGTAGGATGCATTTCATAGAGTTGTCTCCACTATGGTTAAGCAAACATAACAATACGACATTGTACAAGACTTACAGTTCAGTTTCCAAAAATAGCAACAGCAGCATCTTTTAAAAAAAAACAGAATGAAAACACCATTATCTATATTCTATACTAATGACCATTATCTATAATCTATTCCCCTTGTACTCCTCCAGTATCTACAGCAGTTACATAGAAATTGTAGGTGGTAAATCACTGCTTGGACTTTTGTTGTCCCATTACTGGCCTATCAGTCATCAACACATCTAACTCCTTTCTGAATTTGCTTTCTGCATCTAATCTCCTGTGGCACCAAATTCCTCACTGTGTTAATGTGGTTTTCTCTGTCACATGTTTTTAACTAAGCTATTGGTTTCACCAAGTGACTTATCATTCTCATTCTTCAGGGTTTGGTGAAGAGTACTGAGCACTCACCTCACCCAATGCCCTCCTGAGTCAGCAAACCTCAGACTACTCCAGCCTCAGCCTTCTTTGCCCCTGGCTGAACACTCACAGCTTTTCACCTTCTTTCCTTGGCATCTCAGGAATAAAGCAGTGAAGTCAGAGGGTAGAGCTGCACACACCACTAGCATTTTATAAAGCAGCAAACGATGTTCTCAATACCTCCCCTACATGAACTCATTTGGCTGCCGCTGCATACTGAGCTAACAACTGCAGAAAACTGCCAATCATGACTCCACAAGCTGTAGCTGTCGGTACTGAGCACAACAGCAAGTGGGTTCAGTTTGCATTACTTCTTCCCCCAAAGATTTACATATGCTGACATTAACCTGCTGCATTTTCCTTTATTCTCAGTGCCTTGAGGTCCCTCTGAAGCTCTCACCACCAGCAGAGCCCATCATTACCCAGACCCACAATCCAGCACATTTCACTACCCAAGAAGAAACTGTAGTTTCCCATATCACATTTTTACAGCAGCTAAATGTACTAATCTCAAAATACATATCTTGGTTTATGCTGGATTCTGCATGGTAAAAGAAATACAGCACAGTTCTACAAAAGATATTTTTTTCTACTATGTACCTCAAGATGTGTATGCACACCACTGACATCCACTGTGTTTTCTGCCATTCAATCACTAAAAGCAAATAGGTTTAAAAAAGCTATAGTGTTACGTTACAACTCAAGGCAAAAAAAACCTCAAGACAAATGCTTTCAAATCATAGCTTCTGCTTTTTAGGACCATCACCAAAATGAACTATTTACACTGTTTTCTTTTGTACAATTTAAAGCAAACTACAATGACTACTCATTTCAGTAACACTGAAAAATCTCCATCTTGAGAGGACCATGCTGTCATTTAGTAGCTAGCCAGGAAACTCTAATACTTTGTTATTTATTCTCAAGCAAGGCTAATGCTGCTTCTCTTCAATTGCTGTCCTTGCAAAATGGCAGATGCTTTCCAAAACCTTTATTATCTATTCAAAGATATAAACTCCCTATCTACCTTCATAGGGTGTTGTCGTCAGTGTTTCTGTGCATGAAATAAAGGCTCTGTTGAATACACTTTTACATTTTCCTGGACTAAATTTGTGACCTAAAGAAAAGTGCTTATTTCCCACAAGTTCAGAAGTATGGTCCAATATTTATTAAAAAAAAAACCACACAACACAACGACAAAGACAGACAAGGTGAGGAAAACCAGTATTACAGAACTAACCTATTTTTATACACATAGGATTCCTTTGACTCTCAGATAATTGCAAAAATGAGAGAAAGGACATAATTTCACACTTTTTTCAAAATACAATGAAAACACGTTCTTGGAACATAATGTGATAGAAGCAATCAACACCATAGGCTTGGGAAATTTTGCGACTTTTAGGTGTTTGTGAGTTCCCTTTTGTTCTTTAATGAAACCGACATCTTGTAACTTCAGGATTACCTCATTTGAAGCTATTTGCTGGCATAAACATACAACATATCAGAGGAAGTCAGGGCAAAGGAGGAGTTCTGTTTGATTGATAGGCACTGGGTTAAGGATCAGTTGAGCAATCTGGATGTACATATATCCATGGGCCCCCATGGGATGCACCTGCAGATGCTGAGGGAGATGGTGCAAGTCATTGCTAAATCACTCTCCATCATTTCAGTAAGTCACAGAGCACAGGCGAGGTGAGGTGCCTGAGCACTGGAGGAGAGCAAGTGTCACTCCAGTCTCCAAAAAAGGCAAGAAGGAGGAGTCAGGTAACTACAGACTGGTCAGACTCATCTCCATCCCTGGAAAGGTGACGGCACAACTCATCCTGGGTGCTGCCTCCAGGCATTTAAAGGACAAGAGAGTCATTAGGAGCAGTCAACACGGCTTTAGCAAAGGGAAGTCATGTTTGACCAACCTGATAGCCTTTTATGAAGATGTACCCAGGTGGAGAGATGGTGGTAGTGCAGTGCAGGTGGTTTATCTTGATTTCAGTAAAGCATCTGACACCAACTCCCACAGCATCCTGGCAGCAACACTGAGACAGTGTGGGCTGGATGATCAGGTAGTTAGGTGAACTGTTAACTGGTTGAAGGAAAGAAGGCAGAGATTTGTGATCAATGGGGCAGATTCTAATTGGAGGCCTGTGTCTAGTGGAGTCCCTCAGGGGTCAGTGCTGGGACCGGTACTGTTCAATATATTCATTACTAACCTTGCTGAGGGAACACAGTGCACTGTCAGCAAGTTTGCTGATTATACAGGCTGGAGAGTTGGGCAGAGAGAAATCCAATGAAATTCAACAAGGGCGAGTGTATAGTCTTGCATCTGGGAAAGAATCATCCCGTGTACCAGTACAGGCTGGGGAATGAACTGTTAGAGAGTAGTGCAGGGGAAAGGGATCTGGGGGTCGTTGGTGGACAGCAGGATAACCATGAGCCAGCAATGTGCCCTTGTGGCCAAGAAGGCCAATGGCATAGTGGGGTATATTAGAAGGGCTGTGGTTAGTAGGTTGAGAGAGCTTCTCCTTCTCTACACTGCCATTGTGAGACCACATCTGGAATATTGTGTCCCGTTCTGGGCCCATCAGTTCAAGAAGGACAGAGAGCTGCTGAAGAGAGTTCAGTGCAGGGCCACCAAGATAATTAAGGGAGTGGAGCATCTCCCTTATGATGAAAGGCTGAGGGAGCTGGGGCTCTTTAGCTTGGAGGAGACTGAGGGGTGACCTCATTAACGTTTAACCAAGTACGTAAAGGACAGGTGCCAGGAGGATGGAGCCAGGATCTTCTCAGTGATGTCCAATGAAGGGGCAACAGGTACAAGCTGGAGCATAAGAGATTCCAAAGAAACATAAGAAAAAATTTCTTCACCATGAGGGTGATGGAGCACCGGAACAGGCTGCCCAGGTGGTTTGTTGAATCTCCTTCCCTGAAGACATTCAAAACGCACCTGGACAAGTTCCCGTGTGAGCTACTCTACGTGGTGCTGCTCTGGCTGTGGGGTTGGACTAAATGATCTTTCAAGGTCCCTTCCAATCCTTAAGATTCTGTGATAAACAGCATACAACTTTACTCTATGCAAGTGATTGTCTGAAAACCAGCTTTCATACACACCATAAATCTTTTTAAATAGGACCTACCCACATCATGTAACATTACAGTGGAAGCTTTTAGACAATTGAACTGGTTTTGACCCCACTAGTTCTAAAATAATACAAAAAAACCCCCAAATAATTTCTTGAAAAATAAACCACAACTTAGTATGCTGCAATTTTATTCAACTGCAGCCATGGAAGAGAATTTTTAAGTGAAGCTACATTAACTCCTAAACATAGAAAATGAACAGCATATGAATAATTTATTGATAGCTTCTGCTTCATGTCAGCAGCTTTGCTGGAGGAAATGATATTTATGAAGTCCCTCAAGACACCAAGAAGTTAAAGATGGGCAAAGAAAGCAAAAGATAACATTACTGCCTCTGCAGAACAATACCTCAAGTACATAGGTGTCACGGGTGGTTTCCAAATATGAGAGTTATCCAATGCCAAAATTTACAAGGCTGAGAGATCAATGAACTGATCTCAAGAAAGTTGGTACCTTCGAAACCAATGATAAAAAGAAACACGATCTCTTATGCATAACAGGTATTACAGGAAGGCATTGTAATGTTGAGTGGCTTTCAAGCTCTGCTTTAAGGACACTCCTTCAAGATATGCCTTGAAGTCCAAATTCAAGAGCTGAAAACAGGTAGAATGTGCTGCTATGGAATGCATTTTGGGGTCTGGAAGTCGAGAAAGGTGCTGGGTGAAGAGGAGGAAATGTGCCAGAGGAAAGGGGCCAGGACAGAGCTAGGAAACAGGATGGAACAAGAACATAACCAGGGAGTAAGACTAAGTATAAAGAGTTCATGGCTAAGAAGTGCATTACCGGCTCTTCAGCAAGATCACAGAGCTGCACATAATGACAGTGTTGAAGAGAAGCAGCAGCAGGTCCCAACACCCATTCATCTCCTCTTTACACTTCCTGGCAGAAACGTACCATCATTTTTTCTCATCACATCTTCATCCCTAACCAATTTCTCCCCTCTCTGACCAGCTGCATCCCCTTGGCAACACATATACCAGGTATATTCATTGCCCTGTGAGTTTGATGATCTAAGAACCTACTCAGGCATCTGCAAGTAATAACCCAGCACTCTCTTTCCTGTGACACTGACCAGTTTTACATTACTTTTCTAATTTTATAAAGAACTTCAATAACAGTAATATTGCTAAAATAAAAAAATAGTTCCCCCTAATTTGTCAAAATCCTTTAAAAAGTTCTAAAAGAACATGGAGTATGTTTTCATGTCAGCCTCTATGAAAATGTTTCTTTTTTTCCAGATGTGGTTTAGATGCCAAGAAATATTTTACATGAAACAAGGGAATTCTCTGAAAATCACGTATAAACCGAAATATCCTGCTGTTAGTAAAAAACAACAGGTGAAAGTTCTGTAGTAATTCTTATGAAGACAACTGAAATTACTGACCAGTTTCTTTTGTGGCCTATACTGGTGCCAAGCTTTTCGTTAAAAATGAAGGGCCATGTTAGCAACATGGGCCACGTAGAAGTTGAAGGGGAGAAAGTAAAAGTCAGTGAGAGGATAAGTGATTCAGTGATGCAAATTAATTGATGTAAAGCTACTGAGACTCTGGAATGTTGTACAGCTCAACAGAAAAAAAAGGCAAGGCAATGCAACCTTTGAAATATAATTAATGATTTATCTTGAAATCCAAGATGCAAAATATCAAACTAACCTAAACTTTTACCACTGATCGTTCAAAATTTGAATGCTACTACAATATACTGATAAGCAACATATAATTCCATTTCAGATCTACTCTGAAAGGAATTCTCTAAACTTCATCTTAAGCAAAATGTTGGCCATAAAGATGACTCCTCAGTAATCATGAAGCAGCTCTCTGCCCGCGGCAGAACTTCGAGAACATGGGAACAAATGCAGACACAAATTTCATCTCCTACCTAAACACCAGAAACTATGAAAGTCAATTCTATATGCAGAGCTTTACTATGATTTCTAAAATGAGAGTCTTCATTTTAAAAAAACCCTACATTTGTAGCTGAAGTTTGGTCCAAGTGCACCACCAGATTACAGGCTTAGTCTGTCACCCTGATCTGCTTTATACAAAACACTACATCAAGCAATGTTTCTGGCATCAAAAACATGCTTCACATATATAGAAACAATAAATTTTTTTTCCCCTACCCACACTAGGCCATGGGGTAAATTAATGCCTCAGGCTGAAGCTACTTTGGATTAAGGTAGTCTTGTCAATAATTAAATACAGCACTGTAGTGCAAAAGCATAGCAACAAGCTAGATTATCTAAAATCCCTTCTGCTATGACACCAGTTTTCCCTTCTCTGTTTCAAGTATACACAAGGCTGCTAACAAAGGACAAGGTTCTTTATGACCTTGATTTGAGAGCTCTGAACATCAGTGTTGAGGTTTTTTTTTCTCCACCTTTCATTTAAAGAAATGCTTAATAAACTAAATGGTTTTGTCAGGATCGCTCCACACACTAAAATTGTAGCAAATATTATATTTTTTAAGCTGGTCTCAAGAGCTTATCCAAAATCTTTACCATGCAAGTTCTCTTCAAGTCTTTGGGATTTCAGAATCCTAATGTAACAAACAAAAAGCAATGAACAATGATGGCAGGCAATGCTATTCCATTGGCTCAGGCGTTGTGATCTGTCATCCTCAAAAACAACAGACGAAGCATTAACAGGCTCTGTATGGAAGCTTTAGCAGTCATCCTCTGTGGATAGATTATCCATTCCACTAAAACAGTTATGAATTTAAAAACGTGCATTAAAGTTTGAATTTTGACTTGTTAGAGATTGGTATGTTGAGTCACGAACAGCATTGTCATACCCACAGTCCCCTCTGTATTTTTATATTTCTGTAACAGTAAAACCAAAGTACTGAAGTTATTAAATCTCAAAATGACTTGCAAGTGGAAAAAAAAAAGTTTATAAATTAGCAGATAATTAAAAATAAAGTTTTAACAATTCTAAGTATGAAACGATGACATAAAATAAATCTAAGCAGTTGGCACCTAAATTAATCTCTTTGTAAGAACATTTTGCTTCAATGAAACACTCCCAGAATATCATGGATTTTAGCTGTTCTGCTCATCATGCAGTCTTAACGAGGCCACTGCTACTGAAAGACACGACCTGATTTCTTCTGAGGTCAATGGCTACCAGTAGAGTTTGAATACTACAAATTATATGCTGAAATTTGGGAAAAGCCCTGACTCTGCTTACTTTTTCTGAATTTTTCAGAACCAACACTTCATTTTTCCAGGAAGTTCTTACACTGACATAGCCCTCAATTTCTGCATTATGACAAGTAATTGTGTTTGGTCAACGTCCAAAGATTGATTTTGGAAAAGATGCTAGCAACCTCAGGAAATCTAAGAATTACCCAGGAACCATGCAGCCATTATGATGTGATATATAGAAGTTTAGGGATTTTTTCCTTCTTCAAAACAGGTGATGAGAGTGCTTGATTTTATTCTCCTAGACAAAGGCAGCATTTCCATGAAGAGTGGAGCTAATTTAGATAATGATAGAGTTGTCACACTCAGGGCTGAGCAACAAAAGTAGCAACTTGATTACTCAGTTCACATATATTTAAATAAATGCCAGTTTAAACATATTTATATTATAATCCCTAAAGCTGTTAAGTGACAGATTATGTAACTTCTGGATGTGTTATCCATTCCTGCATTCTGGGACTACTCCATCACCACTCTAAGGTTTTCCTGCCCTTCATATCACCTACAACAGCAAGGAGCAAGCTTGGATCTCTCTGTACCTCACGTACCAGGCAATAACAAAGGATGAACGAACTGTTCTCCATTAGTCTCAGGTGAACTGAACTCCATTAGTCTCAGGTGAAAGAGCAAGGAGGATGGTGAATTTTTAAAGAAAGTTAAAGGCAAATCATCCATGCAACTTCATCACTTCATTCAGCAACTGTTTACATTTCCATTCAAAACAAAGGTGATTAAAAATAGTACCTATGAATAAGTCTTGTTTGTGTATGATCTGAAGGAAAGCCATTTCAAGGAGAATCACGGGACAGATACTTTTAAAATGTAGCATAATTTCTGGACCTTTTAGTCAGTGAATTATGCTGTAAACAGTATAAAGTATATCCTGGCTTTGATACAGCTCTGAAGAAGCTCAAGGTTTTACAAAACACCTTTAAAAAGGCAGATTTTTTTTGAGGACCCCAATACACACATTTAATGTGATACTACCGTTAGAGTAGGCAGTCTCTTGGATCTTCCTGATATGGAGATAAAAAATAGCATGAAGTCCTAACAAAAATCTTTACTACTTTCATACACAAACTACAACAAACATTAAGAGAGGCTTCCAGAGAAACAACAGGCTAAACTCTTATGTAGAAACAGGTGGAAAATAAAAGCTATTCTGGGTAAAAAATTTGGAAACCTACAGAAGCTGATTTTATCCTCATGGAAAACCTTACATTAAAATCACTGATGTTGGGAACTCAAGGGATGGCAAACCTTATGCACACCAGTCATTTATAATAAACCTTACATAGCAAGTAGTCCTGCTCGTATATCACTGGAGACTTGATTTAAACACTCCTAATTCTATATTTAAAGCTTCCCTTTAGGCTGAAATTTGTCTTTTCATTCAGAAGACTTACCTCGGCCTCAAGCTACTTTTAGTCAATATTTACTAGGCTAACCCACAGTTTAATAAACCAAAATCTTTCTTCTTCTCCGTTTGCTTACACATACAGAGGTTTTACCAACCAAATCTGCTACAACACTGGTCCATGCATGCTTTAAGCTGGAAAGGCCAGTATGCTGAAGAAAAAAAAAGAAAATCAATATATAACCACAAGGGCCACATAAAAGTAATTCAGTGTAACCAGAAAACACATGAAGTCAAATTAAATCCTACTCATTTAATTAGTGGATGGGAAAATCTATTTACATTCAGGCATTTACTACTTAAAAATTACCAAAAATAGTCCTTAAAAAGTTTGCTGCCCATTTCCTTAAGGCACGAGTAGCATTCGTACTGTTGTTACAGCACCTGATATATCTTCTGTTTGTAATATAGCCAAGACATAAGTCATGTAAGGACAGCAGAACCAGCATGGACCAACAGCTCCCGCCACCAGAGTCAAAAGAAACTAAGTGTTTTCATGTAGCATGGCTGACATCAAGATCAGTTATGTCCTAGAGATAGTTAGCAATTTCCCTAATTTTCCCAAAGTGAGTTTCAGTGCTCACTTTGGCTAGTAACTGATGGTTTCTTTTGTACAAGAGATTCTCTTTTCCTTTCCAAATTTGTAGCTATACATACCAGGTCTTGAGTTTTACAACCCTAGGTTCACCATATTGCAAGTTCAATTCAAACAGATGGGCAACTCCCCAAATACTAGGACATCAGGGAGAATTTTTTCACTGAGAGTGTTGTTAGACACTGGCACAGACTGTGCAGGGAGGTGATGGAGTCTCATCCCCAGAGATACTGAAAAGCCATGTAGCTCAGATGCTGAGGGATGTGGTTTAGTGTGGGCTTGGCAGTGTTAGGTGAGTGGTTGGACTTTATGATCTTAAAAACTTTTCCAACCAAATGATCCTGTGATGATCTCCCAAACACCAGTTTGGGGGAATCAGATGAGGACTCTCACAGTAACCAATCCTTATCCTAAAAAAACAGATCCATGGAAAAATGAATCCATAGTTCAAGTATAAACAGACCATTCATTACATTTGCAGGCTTTCTAAGCAACTTCTCCTCAAGAGTGTTAGAGATCACATACAAAAAAACAATATAAAAAACAAACTAAAATATTTTAAGAAAAATTACAAGATATTTCTTGCTTTTAGACTATAGCAGTATCAATACATCAGCAACATGACAGAAGCACCCAGCATTTGCAAACAATGAAACAAACACAGCAGCTAGATAGAACCTGTAATTGTCATCAAAGAGAAGGCTACACAAGAGACATCAATATGTGCTACAGATTAAAAGAAAAGGCAGATGGGTTTTGATAAATATGAGTTTTCAGCTAAAAGTCTTGCTTGTTCTGTAAAACCACAAATATCTTCCCTGAGGATTATACAGCATAATAGTAAAATACTAAAGAGAATAGAAAAAGTAGACGGTACGGGAACATGCAGAATACTTCCTAATTGAATTCTTCCCAAAACTCTTCTTGATGAATCCACAAATCTTTCAGCTTTAAGAGATTATTAAAAATGTGAATTTTAAACTGTCCTCATGAGGGTGTTCTAACTCTTGAACAGCAGGTATCTATAAATATTGGATCAAATTCTAGCACCACTTCTGACATTATTAATTCTTGAATAAAATAGTTTACAAATTCTTTTCCTTTATCAAATTACATTCTAAACACAGAAGAGGGACTAAGACAGATCAGATGATTAGCATTTAAGTACTAATTGCACTGTGTCTGTGCCTGTTGCACTGTGTCTGAAGGTCTCAAAATTTGGACATTACTGAATTTGGTGCTGTCCAAATGTACTTTACTGCAAGTCCTTCAAAATTTTCAGTTTACATGGGAAGATGTGTAGAAGGAAGGAAAAAAAAGTTAATTGTCTTTCCAGAGTTCACTAAAGATGTATTCAAATTTCTGTCCTCTTCAGAAGTAAATCAGTTTAATCTCACCCCAGTTAGTTCTGTTCAAACAAGCATGGGCAGAAAAACAGACTGAGCTTTGCTAACTCATTCTACAAGCTGCTAAAATGCCTAAACCCACTGAGAGGCAAAGCTAAAAAAGAAACTATGCTCAAGCTGTAATTTAGTCAAGCAATAAAAAAAATATCTGCACATCAGAGGTTGAAATAAGCAAGCAAGTCCAAAATCCTTACATCCACCAAACAGCCACACTCATATCGTCATTTCTAGATGCTTTATGTAGAAAAGGCTAGCTTGGCACACGTGCATATAAATATACTTATGGGCACACAGTCTGTATTGGCAGAAACTCACAAGTCTGTATTTGCAGAAACTCACAAGTCTGTATTTGCAAATTTTAAGCAAATTTGACAGGTATGATTTCAAGGAGGTCCCAAAAAATTAATAAAAATCCAATCAAATATGGAGGAAGATTAACTTATCTCAAAAGGAAAAAGGCCAACATCAAACCCAAACTTTTTAGACCATCAAAAATCCACATAGTATTTCAATGCTAATTCCAAGTGTTTCAAAATAATTCCTCATTACATTGTTTGCAGAATTATTAATTACTTCCCTCCTTCCTCACAGATTTGTGTTATAGAAACAAAACAAAACAAAGTAATAAAGCAATGATTACTAATCTTTGAAACTGTAAAAACACACCTGCAGTTACACTGCAGCAGTGCCGATTACAAGTGTATGGTAATCAGAGCTACAGCACTGATGTTAAGTGGATCATCTAACTTCCTGATGAGTTAGGCAGCACATCTGCAGCTTGTACCTAGCCAGGATAGCTTCTTCCTTTCTGATGTAGCACCCTTCCATATTGCTGGTTAGTGTCATCTCCAGCTCACTACATTTACAACTGAACTCGAAGAGTATCTTTAATAAACACCAAATACTGCTTTCCCTCCCAAGGCAGAAGGTGACAAAGGAGCAGCAACTGAGTGAAACTACTTTCACCAGCTTTGCCACCTCCCAGCATCAGTCTATGAACTGGTTTTGATTTTCAAGGCAACTACTGGATAAAGCCCTTGCTACAAAGCCAGAATTTCAATACACTACGACAGCAACATTCCTCTGGGACACCATATGTCACAGCACAAGTGTGCCACAGACACAATATCCTCTCTCAAAGATTACCTGCAGGATTACTTCTAGGAGAAGACTCTGCAAACTTATTCTGATTGTATTTTAAGATAAGTCCACCTGTCTTACTTCACGTGGCCCACCACAGATTTTGCTCTATGTACTAGTGTCTCATCAAGTCAGACAAAGCTATAGGAAGAGGAGAGAGAAGATGAAGTGGCTGGATAGAGTTCTTAGTGGCATGGTTCTTAGAACATTCTCAAATTGAAGAGACATGTTTATATGCTACCAGATTTAGAACAAATCTGAACTCAAACTTGCACAAGTTTCAAAATAGGAAATGGCAGTGCAGCAGCATAGCAATTCCCATCCTGCATCAGACCAACCAGGTCCAGCTAGTGAGAGCTAGGGCAGAGAGGTTAAAAAAAACCAAAACCCACAGAAACAATCCAGAACACGACATTATGTCACTTGACCACTAATAAAAAGTGTTACTAGAGAAAGCATAATACAGACACCAACTGACAGGTTGTTTTCAGAGAAGGTAAAGTTCCAATAAGGAAAATGGGGGAGGTGGCTATCAAGCTACATGGTAACATTCAACAATAAGTAAAATTAGATACTTTTCTATCAACAGTGCAGAGCACTGCCCATTGCAAAGAACTGCCAGGAACTATTTTTCTTCAGGGTGTTTGAGAACCTTTTTAAAAGCTTTAACAACACCTCATGTGACATTTCTGACATCTAGTGTATTAAAAAGTTTCCTCTTAGTGAAGTTGATATTTTTTCAAGCTCTGTGACATGTAGGTTGGTGCTACTAAAGCCTGAGGACTTCACACAGTTAGCAGACAGGAGATAAAGTTTGTATTTCCTAATAACTTCCTGGATATTTTACAATTGCTTCCTCTCAGGAAGTGTATTCAGTCTTTGCAGCTCCAACACCAACAATTCTTGTTGAGAGGTAAGTTGTCCAAGAATATTAAAAGCACATTCATAAAATGATGACACAGACCTGTTTCTGGCTCACTAACAATAGGTTTTTCTTTTGGCCAAACCTGCCACTGTAAGGAAGGAACATAAGAATGAACTGATTAGATAATGTCCAATGCTTCAAGTTTTTTATAACTCACTTCTAAGTCGCACAATCTCCCATCACAAATGGAAAAGCAAGCTGGAAGAAAAGTCTAAGAGAAGAAAAGTAATAGGCAGAGTAAATCTTCACAAACATGGTGAGCGGAAGCATTTCTTTCACAATATATTGAACCTGATGCTTCTTCATGCTCCAAAGCCCTATTTTTACCTCATCTTTAAGACCTTTAAGGTAAAAAATAATTCCTTCCAAGACAGTAATGTATTTCAATATGCAACAGATCCTTTTTGTTCCATTTTAACATAATAAAATTTTACCTATGACTGCTCTTAATATGTAATATACTAGGTACTTGCTGAAGTCTTATCAAACTTACTTTCTACAGAAGTGCTGTACTTGAAAGTAAAAGAACAAGTCATTGGAACTTTTAAGTCATGATTTTGTCAGCTGGTGGCCTTTCAACGCTTATTCAGACCAAAGGGGAAAAAAGAACATAAAAAAAAAAAGGATACACAAGCTATTAATCACGTAAACTCTGAAGAAATCCCATCCTCTGGTTGTTTGGAGTTTTTTGTTAAATAGACATTAAATGTTCTTCACTTACACCATGTTCTGCACATTTAGGATCTATCTATTGAACAAAAACCTCCATAGTTGGTGAGCTGCACATCTTGGATTATGAGGTCCCACGATCTCTGCTTCTCAAGCACGCTTCTTAGTTTACACACTGGAGTAGAAGACAACAGCTGTCCTGATTTTTCTGTTCCCTACTAAGATTTTAAGGTTGTGTGAAGGATCTACTGAACTTTCACCAAAGTGACTGTTTTTGCACTAGTGTAAGGTCCAATACCTGTCACAATCCAGCTGATCGCTGGAACTCTACTTCAGTGCTTATCTATCTACTTCCCCCTTCTACTCATATGAATTTCTTTTAAATGTCAGGCTTGTACTGACGGGATATTTAGTTAAGCATTAATAGAAATGCTGACTGTAAAGTAGGCCCGACTTCAAATATTTAGCTTCAGGAAAAAAAAAATACCTTTAAGTGATACTCTGTGTTTAAATAATATTTTAATCATCTTGCCAGAAAACATTCAGACAGAATAAAACAAAAATTATGTGAATGGGTCGGAATTGCTTGAAAATGAGATTTTGGATTTTGTAAAAAGATAAAATGGTGATAATTGCTAATTTTTTTTTTCAACTTGTTATTGGTAACCAAATTCACAAGGGAAGAACATAACAACTGAAGACATTTTAGTGAACAAGTATATACTGCTTTGCCACGGTTGTTACCCACATTTGCCACCTCCTTTGCATGCTCATCAGTTTGATTAACTCTGCCTTAGGATGATGACTGCCCATCACTTTTGCAGCACTTCACATCTGCAAAGTTCTAACAAATTCACTAGGTCACGGAATTAGAAGAGAATCTTGTTACTAAGTTTAAGAAATACAAATATGGTAGTTTCATCATCAGCTTTTCATGAAAGGGAATTTGTTATAAACTCAGACTCCGTTAAAATAGCATTAGGAACGATATATATTACTATATATTACTCACAGTTAAGAAACAGCAGTGAGACACTAACTTACATCCCTGCTCTCCACCGAAAATAATTAAGAAATTACTCTTCATGCAACTGGCTGGCTGGCTGAAACGCACCAAGTACACCTTGAGAAGGAACTGGAGAAACCAGGCAACCAGGAGAAAATGAAATTTTAAGAGAATACACCTACAAAGGTTCTTCACCCAGAGCTCTTAATGTTCAATAAATTAATGGAAACTACCCGAGTTGCACTATAAACCTGAAAGCAGCTAAGGAGGGAGCAGAGGAAACATTAGTGCCAAATTGCATTAATTGATTGTGTATGCTTGCATGCCATATCTTTCCCCTCAAACTACATTTTCCCTGCATATGGTTTCTCTTTCTGCCACTTTCAAAGTGATTTATTATTTTCTGAAGGGGAACGAGTTCTTATTTTGATTGAATATTTTAGGATCTTTTATACATTAAAAGCCACAAGATTACAAAGAAGGTATGGCAAAAAAGTAAAGTTAAGATTAAAATTGAAGATAAGCCACAAATATGAAAGTAAGGAATGAATGAACTAGCAAAACAAGATTTGAAGAACTAAAAGGCTTATCCACCCTCCTTGCAATGTCTGGCTCCTTACTGCTACATAACTACTACAAAGATCTTAACCACACAGGAGCTGATGAAAGGGCTTTGAATATAGGTCAGCATAAAGCTTTTGGATCCAACTACAGACACTAATTAGATCACTTTCAGTTATTAAAATCAGAGAAAAGAAAAAACTTCCAAAACAAAGGATTTAACCCTCAAAACGTTTTGATTTTTTTTTTCTTTTCTCTAATTGTCAGTGGCCTTTGGCTTCAAAGCAGCTGGTTACTGCCCCAGATCTGAAATTGTCATCAGAAGACATGAAAATACCAACGATCACGCTAAGAGAGAACCTCGAGCAAAAGAAAGACTGAAAAACACAAAGACCAGGGTGGGAGGGGCATCTTTAAATATGTTTTCAAGCTATAAAAGAATTCTTTAGTTTTTCTAGGAGAACACTGACTGTTTTGTTTGACACTGCCAAAACCCACAAGGCCTGATCTTTTTTTTTCTCTGGAATATACAGTATAGCTCCTTTCATTCTGTGTTCCTTGTACCAGCTTGTTTATGCCTCCTCTACTGTGAAACAAGTCTTTATGTCTCCATGGAAAAATCCACCCATTTATATCCTTTTTGAGATGTATGCAGCCAATTAAATTGTAAAGTAATACGTGTTTCAAAGTCTAACTCAAAGAAACGACACATTCCTGGACTGGGCCCAGAGCCAAGGTGGTCCCTTTACACAAGAAGGTCACATATGAATATTCAGGTTTTGGAATTTGGTATTTTGATTTCCATATAAAGTAAAACTGGAAGTTGAAAGGATGAAATATTGTATATTCTTTGCACAAAAAAAAGTGCTAATTTCTCTAGTGATAAATATGCCAAAGAGAAGACAATTGGAGGGTTCATAGTAATTTCAAACCATTCAGAAAGACTCAGGAAAGTGACGAATTCTAGTAGCTCTATGCTTCTCCTGTGTCATCTTTAGTCATGAATAAACTATTAAGCAACCAGACTATGTAGGCAAGAACAGTATAAACTGAACAAAATAACAGTGAAACAACACAGGACAACAAAATGAAAACTATTATGAAAAGACTGACACATTTTATTTTAATGTCTAGTTTTCTTCAAAATAAATAGTATCCAGGTCAAGTGCCTAGTGCCACTAGAAACAGCAGCAATAGACAGGATGCACACAGTGGAGTATAGTGCCCAGCCAATTGCTAACGTGGTTTCACATCTACAGAATTGCTTTAAGTTCACACAGCAGCTAAAATACGTGAAGAGCTACTGAAAATATATACTACAAAAGGTAGCAAAAACCTGCTAAAAGAAATAAGAAGCACATTCAGGTATCAATCAATTAAGATTTGCCAATGTGTCAGAAGCGCAGCATAGTCTCACCTTCAGGTACTGGTTAGTAACAGGAAGCAGTTCCCCGAAAAATAAAACAGTGCTGAAGACTCAAGAGATGACCACGGCTTCTCCCGCCATCACCTGTCAGACACCTTCAAAGAACACTGATCAACTACACCTTTACACTAATTCAAAGAACCCAATAATGTCCAAAATATCCTATTTTGGAGAGCAGCAAGCAGCACAGCACAGACAAAGAAACACAATAGCTACTGCCTACACAAAATACCTTTTCAATTCCCAGGCTTATGAAACAGTGCAATGAAGGAATGGTACTGGCACTTTTTCACCTGCCCTGTATCAGTCACTTGAGTTACAAGGATGACAATTCAACAATTTCAGTTGTGCTGTGCTGCTCTCAAAGCTCTGGCCAGTAAGAGCCATAAATCTTTCAGCACCCTGGGCCCAACACACACCCTTCCAGCACATCTTCATTTGACCTGGAGAACTGCTTTTGAGATTATCAGGGAAATCAACACAAATTCAACATGGAGAAATCCAGTTGACCAACCTGATAGCCTTCTATGACAGTGAAATGCCAAGGCCTGGGAAAGACGCCTTGGGTAATAGTTGGCCTCCAGATGGACCCCAAGTGCATCATTGCACTTGCTACGTCTTTACAGACAATAGTTTGTTTACTGACAATAGTTGCTTTAATGAAATATGTGCAAGTACTACCAAAAAAGGTACCTTAGACAAAATATAGCTGTTGATTAGAATAAAGTAGTGAAGGATGTAGCTAAAATGTCTACGACAATGTATCCATGTTTTCTTTTACTGTATCTACTCCTCTGTGTGTAGGGCGCTGGTGTTCAAGGCTGGGAAAGCAGATGGACAGCCCTGACAAAGTGACATGGAGTGAAAAACCCAGATGACAAGGAAACTTCCTTGGTTCCTCCTGCAGCCTTGGCCAAGTTTCAGGTGGTATCTCAGAGGAGGATAATGCCAGATAACCTTCAATGAGGTTATGTATTGTTTATTCGATAATATAAAAAGCTGGACCCTCTTGCAGTGTCTTTGGAGACCTCACCTATGAATTGCTGCACTGCATAGGAGCTCCCAATGGCCGGGACAGGCTCTCCAAATGATCACTGCAACCAGGGCTCCCGAGAGACTGCAGATTCAGATGATGGTAACGTACCAATGCGGCAACTGGTGATGTATCTTTCTTAATCACTATCTCTATTTCCCCATAGTAATAATTAGGTGCATTACCTTGTTCATGCCTTTTGCTATTTAGGGGTAAAAAAATGTTATAAGTTTGTCATTGTAACTGAACGTTTTATCTTATTTCTCTTTATTCTAAGTTTCTCTGTAACATTTAGAATAAGACAGGAAAGTGAAATTAATCTTTTCGTTAATGTCCTTTCCGTCATCCCCTGTCACTGGCAAAACACTGGGCAACAGAGATTGCATGACTGGCTGGTAGATGAGAGCAGTAGATGTCACCTACCTTGACTTCAAGCAAGGCCTTTTATACCGTCTGCCATATCATCCTCATAAGAAAGCTCAGGAAATGGGGGTTGGAAGAGTGGACTATGAGGTAGATCAAGAACTGGCTGAATGACAGAACCCTGAGGGTGGTGATCAGTGGTGCTGAGTCTAATTAGAGGTTTGTAGGCAGTGGGGTTCCATACAGGTCAGTCCTGAGGCCAGTCTTATTCACCTCTATCAATGACATGGATGAGGGGAGAGAGTGTACCCCCTAACTAGTTCCCTGATGACACCAAACCGGGGGAACTGGCTGATTCACCAGAGGCTGTGCTGCCATTCAGTGAAACCCGGACAGGCCAGAGAGCTGGGCAGAGAGAAAATTTCATGAGGTTCAACAAGGGCAAGTGCAGAGTCCTGGGAAGGAACAAATGCATGCACCAGAACAGGGTGAGGACTGATCTGCTGGAAAGCAGATCCATGGAGAGGGACCCAGGAGTTCTGATAGATAAACTAAACATGAACCAGCAATGTGCCCTCATGGCCAAGAAGACCAAAGCCGTTCTGCAATACATCAAGAAGAGAGTGGCCAGCAGATAAAGGGAGGTTCTGCTCCCCCTCTGCTCTGCTCTAGTGAGACCACATTTGGAGTACTGTGTCCAGTTCTGGGCTCCCCAGCTCAAGAGAGACAGGGAACTGCTGGAGAGAGTCCAGCACAGGGCCATCAAGATGATGGTAAGACTGGAGCATCTTCCTCATGAAGAAAGGCTGCAGGGACTGGTGCTGTTTAGCCTGGAAAAGAAGAGGGGGATCTTATCAATCCTTATAATACCTAAAGAATATATATACCTAAAGAATGGGTGTCAAGAGGATGGGGTAAATCCTTTTTTCTGGGGTGCCCAGTGTCAGGACAAGGGGTAAGGGACACAAGCTGGAACACAGGAAGTTCCACTTGAACACAAGGAGAAACATCTTTGGTGTTCAGGTGAGGGAGCCCTGGCACAGGCTTCCCAGAGAGGTTGTGGAGTCTCCAGAGGTTTCCAAACCCACCTGCATGCATTCCTGCACAACCTGATTGAGGTGAACCTGCTTTAGCAGGGAGTTAGACTGGATGATCTCTAGAGGTACCTTCCAACCCTTATCATTCTGTGATTATGAGAGGTTTCACCACTTGCTCCATAAGGTTAACTGCTCTGTACTGTTCCACAGTAAAATATGCTTTCTATGCTCTTTTCAAGCAGGTCTTCAAGCTAAATATTATCCTTCATGTCTAAATTCAGCAGCATAAATCTGCAAGCATACTATCTTCCATCTCTGACAGAAAATTAAAAATGTATCCTACAGTTCTCATGCCATGGAGATTTTTGGATGTGTATTAGAAATGTGTCACATTCACCAAAACAAGTTCTTAAATTTTGACACCTGTATCAGAAGCTGTTGAGTCAAATTCACAGATTGTTTTCTGCTAAATTAGTGAATACTATTACAGGTCCTACTTTGGAGTTTTCACAACACAAGGCAGCTAGCTGTGCTGTATTTCTACAAAACTTTCTCATTTAATTTTGAAATTTAATAAATATTTAATAAAACTTTATTGTTTAGCCAACATGAAAAAAATCTTTGCAATGACTCCATACATTCAATAAGTTTAATCTGCTTATCAGATCACGCCACAAAACTGATCCCCATGTAATGACACTTATCTAGTTGTTCAAGTAACATCTCAAGGACCTTGGAAAGCTAAGGACAGAGATAAAGTGTTAAACCCAATTTTTGGCACGAAAAAATTCTGTATATTGATTAGCTGCTTAAATTTTTGACAGTACTAACTTAATATAGGCATCATCAATATCTAGCAGTGAGATACATAACACTTCTCAAGCAAAGGATACAAAGGCCACAGAATTGACCAATGTTTGGATAAACAACTTCAGGAATGCATAGTCATATTTCCATGTAACCCATCCATACCCCAGTACTTTGTTTACATTCCATAATAATGTTTTAACTGTTTAATCTCAGACATCCAAAAGTAAATTCTTATGTTTAAGTCTTGTGTGAAATCAATTGTGTTGACAAATATAATTTGAACATATTTACTTCTTAGAGTTCTTGCTGCATTTGCCTTTAGGGTAAATAAACCCACTAGGCTCTCACATTGTATGTATTTTTCTTGTCAAGAAGTAAAATTCAGGATTTGTATCTCTATACAAAACTGCAAAGTGACTTTCCACCATGAAACGTTTCCAGTGCAAGTGTGAGTTATGAGCAATAGTCAGCTAGAAAAATTGCCACAATCAGTTATGAAAACCTTTGTCTTTCACAGTCGTCATGTTGGAAGCAGTGGTTTAAATTCTTAGTCCTTCCAGACTTTACCACCACTAAAAACCACTGTCATTTTGGTACAACCATTAGCCAAAGCAGATACCAGAGGCATGACAGTGCAATACTTACTTCAGGTATAAAACGATTAGTCAGAATCCTAGTCCTTAGTGCCCATATTTACAGAAAGGCATTCAATCTCTTGAGGAAATAAAAGCTGCACAAATTCAGCCTTCATCTCCCGCATCACAAGACAAGTGTGCTGCACCGTGTGTAAATTACTCATCTCAGGAAGGAAAAGCTGCCAAGCTCTAGCCAATTCTTTCCAAGTGCAGGGAAGTGCAGCAGCCTTTCCCTAATCAAAGCTCAATTCTTGCTGCCATTGAAGGCTTGCAGCTTTCTCCAGCCCCCTTCAGCGGCCTCAGACATTCCTCTGCTCTGTCAAGCAATGAAAATATCAGCCACAGGATTAGAGCAAGCCTCAGAAAGAAAGACTAGTTTTCTAAAATCCAAACCCTAGGAAAGAACAGAGACATCTTTTGCCGTTTGCAATACTAGGAATGACTCTCAATTACAACCGTTAATGGCATTCTTTTAAGCCTCAAATGAATTAAGACCTCTAAAAATTCTGTGCTAGTTTTGTATCATTAAAAGGCCTTACATTCCTGCATGATGCAGTTAAAGTTTTTAAGTGTTCATAAAGAAAGGCAGACTTCTCTTGCACTGATACATACTAGGAAAAAGGAGAACAAGTAAAATTAGAAAGCAAGACTTCTCTTCCTATTTCAAATCAGAGTACAAGCACAGTCAGCTACTCTATCCTTCAATTCAACTTCATACCGGAGTGGTCAAGGGTTAAAGTAGTTTAAAAAAAGCACTAAGAAAGGAAAAATATTTTTTCTACAATGAGGAACAAGAGGAACACTTGAGAAAGGCACTGAGCCCCACACTAATTGAAAGAAAACAATCCTGAGGAAAGAGGCCCT
Organism: Urocolius indicus; assembly: GCA_013401255.1. Classification (NCBI taxonomy): domain Eukaryota; kingdom Metazoa; phylum Chordata; class Aves; order Coliiformes; family Coliidae; genus Urocolius; species Urocolius indicus. Next base: position 162,744 of record WBNH01008237.1, read on the forward strand.
CACTACAGTATTCAAGTTTGGATTTTTACATTTACCTCCTCAGCCAAGTAAATATATCTAAATGAAATTATTCAATCTCAGTGTGGCTTCCAGGCCATGTTAAGGTAGTAAGATCCTCACAATTATATTCCTCTTCACATATTTAAAAACCCTTTCAATGTTTACTTGAAAAACTAATTGCTGACAGCAAGAGCAAGTGTAAACACTATCCCTTTCCCATTCTGAGGTGGGAGGAGAGCATTCTCTCCCTCCCCACCCTAACCCTCAGGAGTCCTATTCATTTCACAGCTCTGTCGAGCAGATTCAATATCCTTACACAGCCTCATGGCTTTATAGCAGGTCACTAAGTAAATACAATGATCTCCCTACAAAAATCAAATCGCACTACTGTGACTTCAGCACTTGAAATCCTGCTTCTACAAGCTTATGGACATATTTATGTGTTACATCAGCATCATAGATGCCAAAATTTATTTCTTTTTTTTTAATGTAGTTAATTACTTCATTTTGCAAATCTGCTGAAGGTGTAAGGGGCTTGTGCACAAACATATTGCCCACATAAAATCTGATGCTCAGCACAAGGTGTTACTTATTCCCATTTCAAGGAGGATTTGGAATGAAAAGAGGAAGACACTAAAAGGTTTGTCGAACTCTTACTACCATCATCTGATACACTATGCATGTCAGTGCTGCTGCCCAACAAGTATCTGGCACTTGATAGTTCAAAATCTCTCTGCCTCCCTTACACAACCAGACAGCATCCAACTTTGTCCATGCTTCTTGTATTGTATGTGTGTGTTCTGTATCTGTATCTGTTACCCCTTTCCTACAACTTCCCTCAGACACTATGGAGTGAGGAGATCTGAAAAGAATCCCAGGTTGTTCTCAGGGTTGAAAAATCCTTCAGCAAACAGATTCATGCAAAGAATTTTTTAATAACAGTCTAACAGGAATTTTAAGTTTGCAAGGCTTACATACAGTCTCCCACTTGTTTTTTCAGTTTAGCCTTGCTGATGACACAAACCAGGTTATGTCCACAATCCACAAGAATAATCTAAAAATCTCTACTTTTGTAGAGAAGTAATTTCAGAGAGATCTTACTTGGTATTAGTCATGCTCAAAACTATCTCCAAGTTATCAGGACAATTTCTCAAAAAATTCACAGGCTTAATTTAAAATGACTGTCCTATTGACCACAGAAGTTTAGATTTTTTGTGGTAGAAAACTGGTGATCAGAAATTTTTAGTCAAGTACAGCAAGATAAAGAATGGTGTCAGATGTCACTAACAGTTTTTAATAGACTTCCATGATAATTTTTTTATTGATCATTTTCTGGAAATAAAAGTTTCAAAGTGCAAAAGCATATGTAAAGGAGAGAAAGTAAATCGATCCTATCTTTAGGGAGATAAAGTTAGGCATAGGAATGACAAAGGGACAATAATTGAACACAACAGAAATACATTTCTAATTTTAATCAAAATGTTGTGAAAGGAGGAGCTAACACAAAAGAAACAGCAAACGTCTCTCCCAGAAGACTTTATTAGAACAGTACAGTAAATAATTTACGTGCAATGCCTTTATGATAAGTTCTTGAACTTAGGCTTTCCACTAAGCTAAATGATTTGTAAATGCAGAGTTGTCCACTTACTATCTTCTGTACCAAAAGTTCCTTTCCTGGTCAAGAAAGAAACACTCAGACTACATTTATAAGGTAGTTTTTCCAAATATTTACATCATTTTTTATTTGCTTTTGAGTCACATATATGTTCATTGGTATACCAAAATGCAGGTCAGTTACAGTTACAAAAACTCAGGTTTGGGTTTTTTTTTAAAATTGACTTTTGCCCAACTGGTCTATTCAAACTAGTGCTTTAATTTCCACTTTCTTCCAGAAGACCTGCAAACAAGTATTGTATTTTTGATTCTAAACACATGTAAGAAATGGCATCTCAAAGGGTAATTATTTCTACATGACACCACTGAAGGCTGTTATAGCCTCAGAAGAGTATACAAGCAATTACAGAACAAGCATGGATGTTTCCAACTAAAAAACTGCTATAGCTGACTGGATAAACACAACATTATTATGAAAAGCAGAGGAATTAATTAAACATGAGTCTGCTCTTACAGTGATACCCAGATACCATTTGGTCACCATCTAAAATCCTTCTGTTAATCTCTTAGAAAACTGCCTGAAAAGAAATTTTCCAAGTGAAAACTATAACTGCCACCTAACAAAAATCCTTAACAGCTTTCACAATTAAAAATACTGCAACGCACCAACACCACAAATATTTCTGCTTATTTGTAGGGAGTAGGTAACAATTCCCCATCCACACAGCCCTGAAAGAAGATTAAGTCGTGTTTCTGAAACAATTAATAAGAAAATTACAAAACACAGCGATACTATCTATGACAATTCATCCCATTCTATCACATCTATTCAGGTGTTTTGAGCAACAACACCATCTCTACCCTTCAGTTTTCCAAATATCTGTGGCAAGAGGTAATGCTAGCCAATAACCACACAACCATGAAAAAGGAATTATGACACAGATGTCATGGTCTCCCTCACTGAAGATGAGCTCCACATTTTTTTCTGACACTGCAGGACAAAGATAACTGCATCTGAACTTCTTGAGTGCATTTTGTGTCTTAAAACCGTTTCCTGATTTTGTTCTGTGACACAAGTTGCACGTTTTTTCATAAATTTTCAGTCTTCAGGCTACTTCATTACAAACCATCAACTCAACCTACAATCCACTTTCCCTTCCAAATACAACTGGCATACAGCAAGCTTGCACAAATTACAAGAAGTGAGACACTAGCGACAGAAGTAGTTCACTGAATGGGTTGTGATTTGAGGTTCAGCTTACCAATCCAATCCAGCTGCTCTGTATTCCAAGGGAATCACAATCAAGATGGGGACAGCAAACCTGATTTTGCAGTTGGTAACAATTCAACAAGGCACTTGATACCACCAGTAGCCGGTCAGGCAGAATCTACAAAGGCCAATTATTATTTTCTTTTCCTTTGTTAAACACCATTACCGCCTCTCCTCCATTCAGCATCCACAACAATCAACAGTCTTTCAGTATGCAAGTTAAGAATGATAGTTATTCACATTGCAGGAGCTAAACCAGATTTAAGCAATCAATAGGCTCCATATATTAATCTGTAATCATAACAGAAACAACCAACTGATAATCTTTCAAAGCCTTCCGTAAAAATACAAATGACATGTATGGGTTACAGTCGGAAAAGACGTTTCTTTAAGATGTCAGAAGATAAAAGGCAAAAATCTGTTTCTTACAGGTCCTTTTAATTTTAATAAGCAAAAGACATGCTTGAAAATGCTATGCTAAAGTAACAACGCCTCTGCATGATGAATGCAAAGGGAAAAGAAGTTGAAACTCAAAGGTACAGGCTCAATCTCTGGTCGGGAGTCCCAGTCAGTGGTGCCTCCACATGCAGGTCCAGAGGAAAAAAACAGGGCTGAGCAAAACACATAGCTCAAATCTAGCACATCTACACAGATACTGATAGCTACTGTAAATGGTGAGGTTTTTTTCCTTTAGTGTGAAAATGAAAAGCTGACAACAACAGTAAATAAACAGCTGGAAAACACTACTTTAGAAAATTAACACTTCAGAAGTCAGAAGATATTAGATACTACTTTGGATGCATTTTATGACTGACTGGCTTCTCCTCCTTCCAGGTTCAGAAATCAACTTTTTCCCCCTCAAATGCCTTTAATGTGAAATATAAAAACCTCTATTCACATGCTATGTTGTTATCTTGCAGAATGTGCCTCCTTAGACTACAATATTTACATCATCTATAAGGAATACAACTTGTCTGTATTCAAAGACAACAAATTGAAAGGTGAAGAACACCGATTTACACTTCATAGCACAACCAAAAAAAACTGCAGCAGTTGCAATACAACATTTCCTGTAGCTATGATTGTGTTTTCTTTCACTCATATCTCAAGTTTCATAAAAACATCACATCAAAATGGTTAACAAATTACTGCAGGTATCGAAGTCATTTCAGACCTCTTAGCATTTAGATCTTTTTCAAAAAAACTACTGTCTTCAAAAAAGGCAAAAAGTAAAAAAAAACGAGGAAGAAAAACTGCAGAACGTAAAATTAAGACTCTGAAGACTTGAACTTGGTACAAGCAAACAACATGTGAAGATTAAGAAAAATACACTGGTTTACAATTCAAATAGAAGACAAGCCATGTCAGATTCTAGAAAGGAAAGCAATCTGGGAAAATCACAAACCAGGACCATCACACTCAAAATTTGCAGAATACTCTTAAATAGCTCAAAGCTAATAAAGAGTGTGTCCCATAAAATGTATTTAAATTTGCCTTTGCAAACAAGTAGGACTATACTTCTGTAATTTCAGATGTAATGCCCAAGACTGTCCCTTTACCTTGCTTGACCTAAGCAAGTCAAGATACACTGCACTGTTAACACTGGTTGGCAGAGGCAGGCCTACCAGCACTGCAACAACTTCTACCTCTGTATTACTAGTATCTCCTTAAGCAAAAGGAACAGCTAAGTGATTCTTTTCAAATGCTACCCAAAAACAGTTCTGCAGAAGCACCAACAATAAACCACGGCAGGCCACAGTGTAGGGAGGAAACAGTTCTCTGTCCCCTCACTTGCCCCCAGCTGTACCACCCAAGCACACCTCACCTTCACCTTCCTGCCAGCCGGGTACATGCACAGCCCTGACACTTCATTGCAACTTATTTTTTTGTTTGTTTTTTGCCCTGAGAAAAACTGAGCAGTGTCATCTTTAGCCATTAAACTGGCTGGAAGTCTCCACACACTGGGGGTTGGTTTGACTGCCAAGTTTCCCACGTGTCCTTCATGAGCATATTGTCACATTACACAACATCTATAAGTTCCCAGAAAGGTTTCAATTCAGCATCATCTTTATGGGATTTTATGAGTGATAGAGGGATGACTTTGAAAACCCTGGCCTTCCAAAGCTACAGTTGTTAGTAGGTGACAGATTCAAATTGGCACCCAAAATTATGATAATCAACACTAACTGAAGTTTCCCCTGGACTTTAAGCAAGTAAGTGGCTAGAGCATTCAAAGAATTATCACAGTATTATTCTTTTCTGAATGTATAACTTATTTCATAGTTTTACATTTCCATTCCTCAAAGCTAAATACTTTGAGACTTGTAGCTTTATGAGATTTCAGTTTGACAAAGAGAGTCACAAACCAAAATACTAATTAAAGCCAAATTGAGAATTCATTACCAATCTAAGTATGAACTTTTATGAAATATTTTATTAGGAAATTCATTCAAGAAAATAATGCACACTTTCAGCCTCCTCTGGCCAAAGTCACTGCCCCTGGCACAGGGTCTTTCATGAAGCGAGTTACTACCCCTGATGTGGAGTCTTTAATGAAATACAAACAAATCACTGTTTCACCAGTCCTCTCTACAGGACGCAGGGGAGTCTCTGCTCCAGCACACCTCCTCCTCTCTTCACTCACTGACCTTGGTGTCCACATGGTTGCTTTTCTCTCTCTTCCCACTCCTTGCACCACCACCAGCCGGAAAAGATGAAAGGAATAGAGGAGAGGAACAGGAAGAAGCCTCTTCTTCCAGCTTCTTCTTTAAGAAGTGATCATGGAGGCGTCTAATTGTCTCATACCCAGAAGTGGGTCTGGCTCAGAGCTGGGGAGAGTTTTGAGCAACTTCTTACAGAAGCCATCTTTACAGTCCCTTACCAGAAAAGGCTGTCAAGTCAAACCATGACACATGTCTAATGATTTAAATGACTTTTGGCAGACCGTTCTACTTTTAGAAAGAATATCCAAACGCCTCTATTTGTGGTTCTCCCTTTCTCACTACAGTTACATTTTAAGGTTTCAATGAATGAACCATCAAGTGGCATTAAAAACAGATGTTCAGGTTCATTAACAGCAGAGGAAATCTGACAAAGGTAAAGCTTATATAGAAGGACTTAACTTCACCTGAGTCCCTGTGGAAGCAAGGTATTGGACCGTTATCGTGAAAATTGGAAGCTGAAAAAAAAAAGCTGGAAGTTGCCTCTGAGTGCTCAAGTCTTTTAGGAATGTTGGTAAAACAAAGGTGTCTCTGACAAAGAAAGATAAAAGAGAAATCAACGGGGCCAAAATGATCAGCACACCTTTTTAACTTCAAGACAATGTAGTGGAAAGTGCTATGTTAGAGACACAAAAATGTTATATGTATTCACAGATTCGTGTAAAGACAAACTTAGATTTTCTGTGGCTCAAAAATTATCTAGTAGAGAAAGTGCTAAATAAAGCAAAACTTTTCTAGGAAAGCATTCATTAATACCTGGAAGCTGTCGAGAAGCACAATGTCTCTTCAAAACGATATGAAGTCTAACAAATATTTTAAGAGGCAAGAGATATCAGATAAACCTATATCAACACAAATCTCAAACTACAGAGTGCCACATACATACTGGTAGTGCTGCATTATTCCCCTCTAGGTCAACATTAGACACATGTCAAAAAAAGCTAAAAGCACATGAAACAAGATACATTTAGCCAAGTATAATAATAATGAAAAAAAACTGTGCTGGCTACTGACACGTGCTTTGACCCAATGTCACAAACTGTGACAGCTTCACAACACGTAGAAAAGACATCAAATCAAAACAAAGGTAAAATATTAAGAGTCTATATATACATATATGTGTGTGTATATACATAAGAGCAGAAAGTCAGAATCAAAACAACTAGATGGGAGTGACATCTTAAGGCAGCAGAAGTACAAAACCACCAGAATAGCTAATCATACTGACCAAGACAGCAAAGGCACTCAAGCCCCAAGGGGCCATTCCACAAAGCTAAGGGATTTCTTTAGGACAGCTCTGACAGCTCTCCATCATTACCAAGACAGAACAGAGCAGGGGTGGCCAAAACATCTCATGGACCTGTAACAAGTGGTTCATCCACTTTCAAAAAAAAATTCTAAGCTTCTGCAGCAGATAAATTAAAAATGAAAATAAGAGCGAATACACAGTTTGTGGGCAACACTGAAAAAAACTCAACAATTGACAAAACCACAGTAAGATTCACTCCTGTATCAGTAACTTAATTCAAATCTTACCTAACTTAATTACAAAGGACAGTAGTATATTCAAATTCTCTGCATAGATGTGTGAATTAGTAAGCAATTTAATCACAGAACAGTTTTCCACTTTATGCCTAGGAGATACCAAAAACAATCAAGCTGCTATATTCTGATGAAACACAAAATAACTGAATTGTCAAAATTCATACCATCATCTGAATTTCTTAGTGGCAACCAGCATCAAGTCAGTTGCACAAACTACTTCACTGCAAAGAAAATTCTCTATGAGCAGAATGATGCATTTTGAAAGGGAAAAATAAAATCTCTAATGTGCAATTTACTGTTTCTAGATGAACTTAAGGCAAGATTTCTTACTGAATAACTACAGAAACTAGAATGTAAGAGGAATAGGAAGGAAAAACACATAGATTACCACTACATTCCCTCCTAAAAACGCCATACTTTCTCCCGGTCACTTCACAACAGCAAACCAAGACAGAACCGGGAAAGCACAAAGACTGGAAATCAGAATCTGTGAAGGTCATGAAAAAAAATAGCCCATCCTACATATTTGGAGCTCAGTAAGCTTCCCAGTGGACAGTCCTTTCTGAACAGCATCTTTAGGGACTGGGTTGACACTCCTTTCCTACTAGCATGTCCAACAACTTTCAAGTGTACCAAAACATCCAGAAGCAAGGAGTGGAATTATATTGTTTAGTCATACAGTGAAAAAATAAACTCCATTAGATTTGTAGTAACTTCTTAACCAGATTGTTGAAGGGATATTGAATAGTTTTCATTAAGCATTAAATCTCTTCCTTTTCTACACAACTCAAACACCTCATGGTTGTTACATACTCCAGGGAATGATCCAGACTCCCGAGGAAGTTCAGCAGCAGAACACTGCCAACTACTTCACCACTCCCTTTCACAAGGGCAGTTTTAATTTTTTTTTTTTTTAAGGGATTTATCACAAATTGACAGTCCACTCATTTTGTAAAATTAAGATACCCTCTTCAGCAGGAATACTAAATGGTAAAAAACCCACTTATAATCAAAGCACCTAACAGTCTATAGAAAGCTGGAGTTTCAGTTTTCCTGAAGATCTATCTCTGCAACTACACACCAATTGTGCTTATCCATTTATACAGAATTAATCAGGATTACCACTTTCATCTTGGCAATTTAACTGGAGAATTAAATCAATAGCATCCAATCAGTAAAATATGACTGTTGTTTCCACAGTGCCAAGACATTTTCTCCATTAAGAACTGTTTTGCCTTTTTTCAAGATCAATATCCTCAGAGCATTATATTTAACTATTGAAGGTGCAGGATCTCTTTCAGCACAGCACTCTGAGTACCTGGGGCAACATCTCTTCACCCACAGCTTGGTACACAGGTTGAATACAGACAGAGCATTGCCTCAGTTCCTATTTCCAGATGCTGTCCTAAGGCTTGGGATTCTGCCGGGGCTAAACACCCAGAGTTAACATTAATGAATCAAAAAAAGCCTTCAAAAAAAGCTGTACATAGATAAAAAACCCTGCACAGTTAAAAATGTTAGCTACCAACGTAACAGCATATATTTTATACATGAAATTACTTCCATATCAAACTAGTGGTGTTACGAAAGTTTCCTTTCAAGCCCTAAATTATATTGCTGATGTTGCATAAGTTCAATGTTTTTACAGTTTGAAAGCATAGATTAAGAAACTTCATACTGTTCTTTGTTCAGTTTCCTTAAACTCTCACTCCATTTCCATGCTCACTTCTTATCACTCTCCCTCTCATGGCAAAACAGCAAACTTGAGTCAGGTGCCTGCAGCATTTTCAGATTTCCCTCAAATTCTTTGGTTGAAGGTTAACGTCTTCTACATCACAATGACATTTTATCAACAGGAATAACCAAACACTCTTATTTATTTAAAGAAAAATCTGCCATAAGAATCAAAGAATTGTATGGGTTGAAGGTCACTCTGTCCCCTCATCCAGGTTGTTGACAAAGATGTTGAACAAGCCTGGCCCCAGAACCCATCCCTGAGGAACTCCACTGGCCACAGGCCTCCAACTCGATTCTGTGCCACTGATCTCCACCCTCTGGGCTCTGTCATTCAGCCAGCTCTCGATCCACCTCATTGTCCACTCATCCAAGCCACACTGCCTGAGCTTTCTGATGAGGATGTTATGGGAGATAGCGTCAAATGTGTTGCTGAAGTCAAGGCAGGTGACTTCCACTGCTCTCCCTTCATCTAGCCGGTCAGTTATGCACTCATAGAAGGCTGTCAGGTTGGTCAAACAGGATTTCCCCTTAGTGAATCCATGTTGACTCGTCCTGATAACCACCTTCTCCTTCATATGTTTATTAACAACATTGAGGATGAGTTGTTCCATCACCTTTCCAGGGATGGAGGTGAGGCTGACCGGCCTGTAGTTTCCTGGGTTGTCCTTTCTGCCCTTTTTGAGACTGGAGTGACACTGGCCTTTCTCCAGTCCTCAGGCACCTTGCCTGTCCTCTATGATTCTTCAAAAGTGATGGAGAGAGTGGCTTAGCAATCACATCAGCCAGCTCCCTCAGTGTTCTTGGATGCATCCCATTGACTTATGAGCATTAAGCTTGCCTAACAAGTCTTTAACCTCTTCCTCACCCACCAAGGGCGAGTCCTGTGTTGTCTAGACTGTCCTGTTATCCTTGCTGGACTGGGCTTCCTGAGGGCTGGTCTTGGCTGTAAAGACCAAAGCAAAGAAGGCACTCAGTAGCTCAGCCTTCTCTGCATCCTCTGTCACCAAGGTACCCACTGTGTTCAGCAGTGGGTCCCTATTCTCCTTAATATTCCTTCTGCTGCTAATGTACTTGGAAAACCCCTTCTTGTTTTCCTTAACTTTCCTGGCCAGGTTTAATCTAAAAGGGCTTTATCCTTCCTGGTTGCACCCCTGCATGCTCTGGCAAAGTTCCTACACTCTTCGCAAGAAACCAGGCCCTTTTTCCACTTCTCATAGATGGCTGCTTTCTCCTTCAGTTGTCCTAGTAGATCTTTGTTCATCTTTGAAGGAATTCCTGCCTTCTTTTCCTGCTTTTCTACATGTGGGGACACACTGATCCTGGGCTTGGAGGCCAAGTGGCACCTGAAGATCAACCAGCTCTTGGACACTTCTACCATCTAGGATCTTATCCCATGAGATCCCTGCAAGCAGGTCTTTGAAGAGGCCAAAATCAGCTCACATGAAATCCAGGGTCACAATCCTGCTCAGTGTCCTGCTTCTTCCACACAGGATCTTGAACCCTACCATCTTATGGTCACTGCAGCTAAGGTTGTCTCCAACCTTCACATTCCCAACCAGACCCTCCTTATCTGTTAGCATAAAGTCCAGCAGCACACCCCTCCTCGTTGGTTCCTCAATCACCTGTGACAAGACAGTGTCATCAACACCCTTACTTAAATTGCACTAAAGTTAGTGAGAGGTTTTTTGGTTTTGTTTTTTTTTAATGAAAGACAACCTTAATTTGCTGTTTTTCACTGTGACAAATATTAGGCACAGGTGTGTACACACACTTGACAAATTTTAAATTAAAATGTTAGTTTATCTTCATAGCTTCATGACTAATTCAAATAATCTTAGGTGACTAATAGAACAGATATACACAGCACAAGCCATAAGAAACTTGGGCACTTAGCATTGAGGAGAAACTGTAACGTATCACCACAATCCCACTGACAGGCATCTTCATTCACAGGTGATCAAACAAGAGTTCGCTCCCCACAAGAAATGCACTCCAGCATCCACATACCTTCTACACAACATCCAGCATACACAAGGTTAACAGATCTCGTATTTATGTGACTGAGGAATTTATGTGACTGTGCTTCAGCAACTCAGTCACACAGGGCCAGTCTTGTTCAACATCTTCATCAACAACCTGGATGAGGGGACAGAGTGTACCCTCAGCAAGTTCCCTGATGACACCAAACTGGGAGGACTGGCTGATTCACCCCAAGGCCGTGCTGCCATTCAGTGGGATCTCTAGGGCAGAGAGGAACCTCATGAGGTTCAACAAGGACAACTGCAGAGTCCTGAAGCTGGGGATGAACAATCCCATGCATGAGTACAGGCTGGAGATTGACCTGCTGGAGATCAGCTCTGCAGAGAGGACCTGCTCAACAATAAACTAACCACGAGCCAGCAATGTGCCCTCATGGCCAAGAAGGCCAATGGCATCCTGGGATGCATCAAGAAGAGTGTGTCCAGCAGGTCAAGGGAGGTTCTGCTCCCCCTCGACTCTGCCCTGGTGAGGCCTCATCTGGAGTCCTGTGTCCAGTTCTGGGCTCCTCAGCTCAAGAGGGACAGAGAACTTCTGGAGAGACTCCAGCACAGGGCCACCAAGATGATCAGGGGACTGGAACATCTTTCATACGAGGAAAGGCTGCGGGACCTGGGGCTGTTTCGTCTGGAGAAGAGGAGACTGCAGGGGATCTCATTAACATTTACGAGTACATAAATGGTGGGTGTCAGGAGGTTGGGGCATCCCTTTTTTCTATTGTATCTAGCAACAGGACAAGGAGTAATGGGATGAATCTGGAACATGAAAACTTCCATTTAAACATTAAAAAACCCCTATTTCACTGTGAGGGTGAAGGAGCCCTGGCACAGGCTGCCTACAGAGGTTGTGGAGTCTCATTCCTTGAAGGTCTTAAAGACCCACCTGGACATGTTCCTGTGTGATCTGATCTAGGTGGAGCTGCTTCTGCAGGGGGGGTGGACAAGGTGATCTCTAAAGGTCCCTTCCAACCCCTATCATTGTATGATTCTATGACTCGGGATGTAATTGAGAGCTGAATATTTCGACTATTTTTAACCTGTGATATATTTGGAAATCATCAAGAAGTACATACAAAACGAATTATGACCTTACATTTCCAAGGCACCCAGATGATCTCCACTCCAATCTCCTTTAGCTTTCAGTCACCACTCTCACACTGTAGAAGGACCACCCTGCACAGCAGCATATACTGCACGTGACCTGTAACCAACACAGTACCAAAAAGACCTGGTCGCTCCCACGAGTCTCTGCAGCTTCTAACCTCACCAATTTCTGACCACGATTGATTGCAGACTTCCAAAACCAACAGTTTATCCTTTGACAACAAAATCCAGATTGATTCCACTGACTTCAAGATAACTAGGGAGAAACAGAACAAATTTCCTGCTTCTGAACAATCAAATTTTCAATCTTAATTGTGTTAGAGGTTATCACAGATTTTCCATTAAAAATTAAGAGTGACATCAACTTCCATTTAACTCTTAATAATGCAATCCTGTGTGATCAAAGGCTTTCTGTTAATCTCCAATCAGTTTCAAACAATTACAAGAGGCAGGATATAGCTTAATTCGATGCTTGTTCCTTACTATTGATATTTTGGGGGTTTATTCCCTTAGCTAAGTGAAATACTGTCCTAATTCTAAAGTCAGTAGCTCCTTTTACTTTATTTTGCAAAGTACATAGACAGGAAACCCAGAGTTTACTGATACACAAATAAATGAAGTTACACAGGGTTTGTTTTTTTTTCCTAAGATAATTCAGCTACACTCTTTTCTTCTTCAGAAAGCAATGACAGGCTATTTATAGACGGGATCAAATGTCACTCAAAACATGCACGGCCACATACAAAGAATATGGGCTGCCAAATCTGCTCATTTATGTCAGCTCTAACACCACCAAAAGTCCAGCATTTTAAGGGCTTTTTGCATCAAAACGGTACTATTCTGGGCACTATAAGCAATAAATACTTCAGTCCTGACAGCAGAGCCCCACGTATCACAGCTCAACTTCTCTCTGGACTTAGAAATGAGGCATTCCTCCCCATGACACCAACCCAACAAGTCGCTTCTCAGCAGGCTAAAGAGGTCGAGCTTCACACAAAACACAGCACTAGCAGTCTTGCACCTCAAACACACAAAGCAGCGCTTTCATGCATGAGGTGGAATATCTGCACCAACTTCCTCTCCTACAAGTAGAGAGGGACTTGAACATTCTCCCGCCTACCAGACACTAAAGTATGTGAAACACCTTCCACTTAAGAAAAAATAGCAATAGTCATGTGCAAATTATGTGAATTAAGATGAAGCTCATCCACTATGCATGAAGTATCTCATTGTCATTGAGACAAAGAATCAAGAAAGCCTCTTCCTCCTCAGTTACTCACTGCTTCTAAACAACTGGCACAAAAACGCCCTCAGGCTCTTGGTTCTTACCTGGGATGAAGGAGGATCTTAACCATCAAAACAGCATCAAAACCCTTCCACAAAAGGGGAGAAAGTAGGAGTTCATCTGAACTCCCATAATTTTCACACTGATGCTTGTAAATTCCCGCTCTGATAAACAGCCTCAACAAAGGTTTTATGTCACATTCCTGCACATCACTCACCCTTTCCCAACTCAATTCACCTATTTCGTTTCAGCAGGTAAAGTTTCACTTATCCGTGATTTCCTCAAACCATAAAAGACTTTTTAAATAACAACGAGCAACCAACACAACTGTAGCTACAGTAAGCTGTCAGTTGGAACGGTAAGCACAAAAAAAGAATCATGTGGTTAAGATTTTACACATCAAAAAAGTAACTTACCTATTACACATGCTCTGTAGATCTTTGAATTCAAGTACAATATTTTTCAAAAGAAAACAAAAAAAATCTGCTTCAGACCTGGAATCAGCAGAACTTGTACAATGTAAGGGAATAAATAAATACATTCCCTGTCAACAGACTGTGACACCAGTATCGGAGCCGAGTACTACTATGGATGTTACCACCTCATGCCATTTGAAGCAGGACAATTACACCCTTTAATACCGGAGTTTCAGCACTCTCACTTTTCCAAGTTGCTAAGAACCACTCGTTTGACCAGTAGGTTTTTTTTTTCCAAATTCCACTCGCACAGAGCTTGTTTTTTTTTTAAATATCAGAGTTCAACCAAGGGGTTTACTTAAAAACTTATCCCAGCTTTCAAAATTCAAGAGCACATTTTTCTACTAGTTTACTGCGCACAAGGAGGGGGGGGAAAGTTACTTTCCAAAGACGGTATTTTGCAAAATGCACAGATGACGTTACTGAAAAACTAGGGAGCCTTCTACACTATTAGAGGTCTTTTGCAAGGGCCTTTTCAGAGAGCCTCCTCGTAGGCACACCCACCCTTCATCTGGACGAGATTACGCTTTTCATAGACCATACAGAACCAGGATTCAACAACGGACCGTTAAAGGTAACAATGGTAAAAGGTGTGAGAACTACGGCGGCTAAAACGCTGCCAGATCGCTCACTTTCGGGCTATTCCGACAGAGTTTTCAGGCGAGTTCCCCGCTCTCCACAGGTTGCCTGACACCTCTCCGGTTACGTGCCTCCACCTCCCGACCACGGCCGAACACGACGTGCCGGCGATCGGCGGAGAGCGGGTTTGGGTGCCGCTCGCAGCCCGCGCCGGAGCGCCGACGGCCGGCTTGGGAGGTGCGCAGTGGCCTCTGCTGGCGCACACGCCGCCGCCGCCGGCCCCGTCCCGCAGCGCCGTTCCCGCGCAGCCCCGGCGGGCGCTGAGGGCAGGGGAAGGGGGGTGAGGGGGGTGGGAATGGTTGGACATCCCCTCACATCTTCATGGTGCCCTTGGGGCCCAGGNGCCGCCCCCAGCCGCTCCCTCACGCCGCGGGCCCGCCGCACGCCCTGCAGCCGCCAGCCCGCCGCCGCCACAGTCTCGCCTGGCTCGTTACCTGTGAGAAGGCTCCGAGAGCCGCTCCGAGCGGCGGCGCCGGCCGGCTCCGGCTGCCCAAGGAGAAGGGCGATCCAGAGGGAGCCGAGAAGCCGCTGCGCTGTCCCCGCCGCCATCTCTCCCGCTGCCCGCGCCCGGCGGCCGGGCACCCAGCGCCAGCCCCTCCCCCGGGGGGCTCCTCCTGCCGGCCCGGGCGCGCTCCCCGCTCGCCCGCCGCCGGGCTGCGCCCCTGCGGCACCCCGAGGAGGCGGCCCTCGGCCTGGCGGAGGAGCTCACGCAACCGCTCCGCAGAGTCGCCAGCGAGGAGGGGCGGGAGGAGGCGGCGAGGCTCACTCCATCGCGGGCCGGTCCCGGCGCCGTGCTCCGCGGCCACCTCGCGCGGAGGCAGAGGGGCTCTCGCCCCGCGCTCCTCCCCTCATTCCGTCCTGCCCCCCTCGCCACTCCACTCCACTCCACTCCACACGCCTCTCTCCTCCCCAAGCGCATGCGCCCCCACGCTCCGCCCCTGCCCCGCGCCGCCGCTGACCCCCGCGCCAGGTGTGTGCGTGCCCGGCTGCGCCGTCGCTGCGCCTGCGCGCGGGGTTGCGTGGCGTGGCGGCCCCGCCCGCGAGCGCGGAGGTGTGAGGCGGCCGGGCCGAGCCTGGCTCTCAGGAGCGAGCGACACAGGGTGCGGGGCTGATCCCCGCTCGCTGCGGCTGCGCAGCGCCACGGAGGTGCCGCCGCTCTTGCTGCTGCTGCTGCTGCTGCTGCTGCTGCTGCTGCTGCTGCTGCTGCTGCTGCTGCTGCAGAGAGCGCGATGCAAAAAGAGTTCCCGCCTTTCCATGAAACAGACTTTCCTTGTCCCCTCAGCCGCAGTCCAGCGCGCTGCAAAGGCTGGGTGGGCTGACGCGCACGAAGACGCGCGAAAACAAATTACAAAAGACCAGTCTGGTTATTCTGGCAAATTCGGAGTCGGAGGAGTAGCCGCAGTTGCTGGGACCCGACAGGGAGATGTGGCGGTACTGCTTCCAGAGGGAAGCAAAGGAAATCCCACGAGTCATGTCAAAGTAACTTGCAGAAACTTGTTTTCTCTGGGGCTGATCTCTGCTGCTAATCTGGGATGGTGGCTTTTGTAATAACCACGTTTCTCAACAAACCAAAGGATAAATAAACGTGAAGAAAAAGACCAAACAAACTTTGAAAAGGCAAATGAAATGTATTCTCATCCTCCTAGGAGTAATTAGTTTTACACAGCATTTGCCATTCAAATCCAGATTTGAATGCTGAATCAGTTACCAGACTATGAAAACACATTCCTCGTTCATATGAGGTGTACCCTGATATTTTTTTCCCATCTCAGTTTGTTGCCCACTAAATCATACTTTCACAATGTGCACACTATTCTTACTCATTATTGACTAATTGAATACAGTACATAAATTATGCAGTACCAGAAGTGGAAACCGTACTCCTGGGGCACTGCAACATGCAAAACATGGGTACATCCCCTAAAATCCTTGTTTGTATCACAAAATATTATAAATCTTGTTTCAAATTGTTTGTTTCAGAAAGAAACAGGTTTTTACTCTGGTAGTGATGTTCATGGTAAGGAACCATGAACTCATTGCAAGAAAGTTTGCCTTGATAAGCTCTAAGCATGGGTGAAGGTGTCCCTCTTGATGCAGGCACTTCTATATTCCCAGGAAATTGTCCCAAATCCATCAGAATTTGAAGATTTAGCGGCTTTTCAGCAAAGCAGATGCTGATGCATCTTGCAGCACACCAAAGCACGTGTGTACATTTTGCTGTACATATGGATGTAGAGATGTGGACCACTAATCAAACATTGATGTGACTACAAAGTACTGGCTAATACAGGTGTCTGAAGGGCTTCTTATTGTGAAACTGCCTTCCATTATTTTATAATTTTGTTCAGTGTTTCTATCAGGAAATAGGAATTTTGTCCTCCACTAAAAATATCCTGGAGCATTTTCACAATGAGGAGTAATTACCTCCTCAGCAGGATGTTTGTGTTTCTCCCTATTACGCTTGCCGAGTGATGCCAGAAGGATTACCAGCAACCAACTATAATTTCTAATGAAAATGTCAGTGCTGATGAAAAGACAGGACTGGTAGTATAACTCCTATTGCAGTTGGTTAGCAACTCTCAACACAAAATCCTACCTTCAGACACTTCTAACAGTGCCAGACTAACCACTGTGCTGAAATTCAAGCATTCTAAGTTCATACCTGAGGTTAAATTATAAACATTTTTTTCTCTTGTTCATTCTGTCAGGGATCTTTAAGTCTGAAAATCAGAATGTTCAAAACCCACCATGAAAAACCCTACTGAAAAAACTTCTGCACGGTGGGAACTGACCAGTGCTTTGCAGTGGGCTTCTCTAGTGGTTCTGTGCTCACCCAGCACAGAACCATGAGGCTCAACACTGTGGGAGTTGGAGCTGGAGCCGCCTGTTCCAGCTCCCGGCTGCTCTGGACCATGCCAAGGTAGGAAAGGTGAGCAGGGAACCTGTCCTTCCAGTCCTCTTGGGAAACATGGAGCAGGATGCTTCTTGAATAACTCAGCAGTGGAGACAAGAACTGGACCAGAGCAAGCAAGTTGGCAGGCACAAAGGGTCTGGAGAAAGACACATTCTCCAGGGTGATGAAAACGAATGGGGAGTTGAAAGGGGAAAATGAGTTCTGTCTGAAGGGAAGTCTAAAGCTAAGCTCATAAGCATGAGTCTGGAAGCCAGCTTGTTGGGAAAAGACCTGAAAACAGATGGGAATGGGGGAAAATTGCCAGGAGGACTTGCAACCCAGGAGGATGTGGGCTATCAAGGCCACTACATTATGTGGCTAAGGGCAAAAGGAGACCTTACTGTGAGAAAGATCAGATGGGAAAGGTGGCGCAGGGTGAGGAAGGAGGATGTGCAACCTCAAGGCTAGGTGCCAGATGCAGCAAGGGCAACGGGAAGAGGGAATTCACTAGAGACAGTGATGTAGAAATGGGAATGCCTAAAGACTGAGGAAGGGGAGAAGAACAGAAAGGGAAGGATTTAGGAACAGGAATTAAGACCACCTGGGAAAACTGTCACGTTTTCTGGCAACAAGTACCTGAGATACACTGAGAATGTATCTCATCCCATTTTGCATGCTGGACTGCATGCAAACTATCACAGTCCCCATACAGAGTAGTTTCAACTTTGCTGATGGCCTGGATAGTTGTCAACACAGTTAATGCTAGGGTTTTGTTTAGGTTCTCTCAAAATGGAAGAGAAATGTACACGTATTAAAACAACAGTAGTTAGGCTGCAAAGTAAAACGTTCCTGAGTTAGGAAATACCAGAATAAAGGCTGACAGTGAAAAAATACAAGCCTGGCTTGCTGAACCAAGGTAACTGCCTAAACAACTTCCACTGATAACTTCCACTGACAATTTCCACTGACTTTACCTTAAAAATCAGATGTAGATATTTACCTTGTAAGGAGCTGTGTCAAAAGCAAGGACAGGGCAGTGGCTCAGGTGGGTGATTCCTCCTGCAAGAAAAGGCATCAGCCTCATGACCTCGATGAGATACACAGCACAGTGCCTGAAACAGACCTCATAGCAATGTAATAGTTGTGCATTTTCGTTTCCTAGGTGTCTGATTTGACATTTTGAAGTCGGATTTGCAGAAGTGAAGAGTCCTTACAGATATATCTGCAGTAAATCAGAATTTATTCAGCTTCTGACTAAATTAGATGCTTTGTGACATTTTTTTCTAACAAAATCAGGCCACGACTATTTCTAACCGGATATCTAAAATTAAAAGATTTTTTTTTTTACTGTTCTTTCTGTATGCACAAGTTCCTCATCTGTAAAACAAAGGTATTGCCAGTTCTCACAACAGTGCTGAGAAAATGAATTAGTTTGTGAAGCACTTGGATACCGTAGTGATGAGTAGTATGGAAAAGCCCAGGAGGAAATGAATAAATTTGTCTTCAGAACAATATTTGAACAGTGTGCAGTAAATAAAGTGTGGATCACATATTAAACAGCGAGGAGAAAATAAAATTATTACTTAGTGAGCACAGTCTATTCTGTACAGTAAGTGAAGCTGGGAACCTGTCAAAAAAACCAGCTTGCAATCCAATTACAATTAAATAGTGTATCATGATACAAATGCACAAAAGGGACAAAGTACAGTTGCACAGGCAACCTTCGTATCAGCATTTCTATACTTTTTAACTCTTTAATTAAAAAGAACTCCACCTTTAGGCTGCAAACATGTAATATATCTGTATAAATGATTTCCTCGCCCTTTAATAGTCAGAGACAATATATTTACCTCAGCTACTCCTACATGCTTCAGTGGAAAAAGTGGTTTTCTCCTCTTGGAGATATCTTAGCCTTACAGTCTGGATTTAGTGCTGTCATTTACACATCGATGTTATACAGTCTGAAATTCAAAATTTACCTCTTTGAGAGTCTGTGGCTGATCGGAGACAGAGAGTATTCTCCAGAGAGGGATCCAGAGGAGGACCTTAATTTCAGTGTTTAAAATTTTGTCTTTTCCTTGAGATGCTTCATATTTCAAACCAGCCTACTGTATTTTGGGGCAGAAACAAAGTTATGGAACAGTGACAACTTGGCCAATCATTTTTAACTCCTCAGTCCCGAGGCAAGCACTGGGTCTTCCTGTCTCCTCCTGAGATTTGGAGCCACTTCAGAGCTGCTGTAAATTGCACTGGGTTATCTGTTGCCCACAAGAAGGGCGAAGAAATTAGGATTTGACTCTTCAGTGATACTCTGGTTGTGGCGTTTTTTCTGATCACGATTTCTCCATTGCTAGGCAGAATGTGAGGTGACACTGAATTGCTACACCAGTTCATTGTTACCCAGAGAATTTTCCGTTACTGGGCATCCTCTGGCAGCTGGTTAAGGCAATTTCAGAATAAGAAGGGGCTGCAGCACAAATAAAGATCTGGCTCATTAAGTTTAAGACTCACAGCTACAAGATACCTTCAGTTTCATCTGCTCTGCTGCCTCCCTTGTGTATGAGGCATCAGCTATATCCACAGACAACTTCTGGTAATGATGACCTCTCTGATTACTCCTGCGTAGGTCTCAACACCCCTTCCAGTAATGTCCAGCAAGGTATGCTGCCTTTCATCATTCAACAGGGACTAGATTTTTTTTTATTATTTTTCATATTTATTGCCCACAGATGTGGTTTTGCAAACTGCTCTGAGGTTAAAAGTCATGTTCCTGACTTTGCAGAGCAAATTCCAGGTTAGCAGGCCATTTGCCAGAAACCCTCTAACAGCCGCACATATTTATGTCATTCCCGATGTCAACAGCTAAACAACTCCAACCCCCTGCTGGAGTCAAGGAAGGTCAAAAATGGAGGCAGACCTTCCAATAACTAAGGTTAGCTCCCTGGAAAGTTTCAGAGGAAGATGGGACTCCTTTGCTTTAACAGAGACTGAAATACAAGCACAGCAGTTGGCGTGAAATGCTTTTAAAAGCTTCAGTTGCTGAGCGGAGGGAGCTGTTGAAGTCTAATCCAATGTTTGTTTATTCAAGGATTTCAGATATGGATACAGGGAACCTAGAAACTAAAATGCAGGGTTTACAAATCCAGTCCACACTTTAAAGGAAAAGAACAGTTTAATTGTTATTGAAGCATGCCTAATGACGTAGGATGTGGCTGTCTGGGTCTTCAGAAGAAGAGAAATCCAGGTAACCCCCACGGGGAGAGTCTGACGTTATTGCATTCAACCTGGGATTTTTGCCATCCGTTTAACCAGAGAGTTTTCATCTCTGGAAGCTTGTCATGAGATGACACTGTGTCACCAGGCATTCACAATGTTACCAGTGACAGTTTGGTATTTTTTCTCTCTGTTTTGGCAGTTGTCCAGACTACAGTCTTTATCCTCAGGTGAGATCATTACTGGAGACATGCTGATAACCGAGTCTTCATTTTTCTCCCCCCCGGTAATGCTGTCACTTTTCCAGTGTCCCTCTTCTCCCTGACTTACTCTAACTCCTCTCTGGACTGAAAAAAACTTCTATACATGCAGTAAGAAAAAAGACAGATGGCCCATGCCCTCTCCTGTGAACAGGATCAACCCTACCTGCAGCTTAAAAATTGCATAAGTCAGAGGATTCCAGGTGGTATTTACCCCAAAGCTCTTCCAACAGTCCCACCAGAATGTTAATTACTGACACCAAAAATCTCTTATTCATATAATGGGAGAGCCTAAAGGTCGTACCTGAGGTTGGGTCTTATTGTATTAGACACTGTAAAAACAGGTCCTTTCCCCAGAGAGGCGAGTCTGGAAGGTTAGCCTGGCAGGACCTAGAAGGAAAGCAGAGCCATGGAAAGGTGATGTGAGCCACTGAGGGTAGTGCAGCAGGTCCACATCTCACATTTCCTGAGCGCCCTTCAGTGCTATGTAAACATTATCACATTTTCTCCTGCAGTCTGTGCCAGCACTGTTAGGGACATGGGATGGCAATTCAAATTGTAGAAGAAAAGTGGAAAGGAGAAAGGCTAAAAACAAAACGAAGATAATTGATACCTAGCACATAGAGACAAGCCTCTGGGCTTCAGAAATCAAAGAAGGCCAGCAGCAAAGGATGCCTGGAGAATGTCCATTGTTCCTGGTCATGTCAGCAGACTTTACAGGTATTAATCAAACTTCAGTTCTGTCCAGTGTAAAAAATTGCTAACAGCGTAGAAAACTACTAACTGCAGCATTGTACTGGCCTTTTGGTTTTTGTTACAATAGATACAGCTGGTGTGTTGGGTTGTATGGCTGGAATACTTCATTCCCCTTGTTCTTTTTACTTGGCAGTTGCTCCCCATTAACCCACACATACACACAGCACATACACCCTGCACTCATGTGATAGAAGAGGCTAAGACACTTTTCCCAAAGGCTACACAGCACTGTTGTCTCTCTCCAGCTCTGGGACCCTCCCCCTGGTCAAGGGGTTGAGTAGCTGCATTCATGGAGCCCTAGAAGTAAAAAGAAAAAGCCTTGTTACCTGCATGAGATATGAAGCAATCAGCCAGAGGTAGATGAGCAAATCCCATGTGTAAAACTTGAGACTAGATAAATTCAACTGTTACATCAACACCCACAACTCCCACAAGTGCCATTTGCTGTTTGCTGACTTCTACCTCAGGCAACTGCTTTTGGTGTCTAAAACTGAATATACGTAGATTCTGGGTGCTCCTGTTTGAAAACAGTGGCTAAAGTACTCCTCTGCTTTAAATGGCAGAGACCAGAGGCACAGAGTAGTTTTAGAACCTTGTGACAGGATAGTAAATATGAACAAAATTACTTTAGGCCACTGAAAATGTAGCAGTTCAAAACCAGTGGCACTCATCATAACCATGATGTAGTGAAGAAAGGGACAAGGATCTCTAGAAATTGGAAAAATCTGACTTTGGACAGTGGGTTAGGACAGGAACAACTTGATGTAAAGAGCAACTCTCTTGTTTATACATTTCTCAGGCAGCCCTTTAGAGTTTGGAGTCTGCTTCCTCTTAGCAGAATGCTCCTCAAAACTTCATCATCCTTTCAAATGCTGTGACAGAATATAATGGATTTTTAAAGGAAGAAATGTTAGACTTCTTCATTTTTTTACCATGTCATCTGAAACAGGGACAAGCTGAAACAGTTATAAAGTGAAACTTTTCGGAACAGAATTTCAGATTTGTATATCAGGTACTTTGAAGACATTACTGTGCCGTTTCGGATGTAAACTTATCTATGCACAAAAGTGCACAGAACTAATTTAACTCTATTGAAGATAAACATCTTGTTACAAGTGCATAAAGCAACAGACTCAAGATCTTGTTTTTACTCCACGAGCTCATAAGGTGCCACCAAAGGATGCCTGGAGTCCTAAAGGATTTGTCTTTTGCCAAGCGCCTTCTGCTACATGATCTGTGTACCATGATCATGTCTCTCAAAGCATCTTCCTGACAATTAGTACCCTCCTGTTCCATGCTGCGTCACCTGGGCATGCTGCAAAAGTCCAGATCAGACTTTAGTTACACAGCTGTCAGAGGAAAGCTTGGAGATCTCTTTCCAGAGGGCAACAACAGTGATACTGTCATGATTTGCCAAGGAGAGAAACAGGCTTCTGTTCCCAGCAGTTTCAGGTTTGAAAGCAGAGCTATGCCTTGAATCATTCTGCATAAATGTTATCTAAAAATATTTTCTTGCCTCTTGCAAATTGGAAACATCTCCAAAAACCAGGGCAGATTTGCAACATTTCTGGCTAGTTTTCAGCAGTCCAACTTCTTACTCCCTTTAGTGCTGTGTGAATCTTCCTCAGACACAGGACTGAGCAATTTGGAGACATAAGGACAGTTTAAAAAGAAAATAATACATTTTTTTTTGCTGAGGAATGGTAGTGTTCTGACAGCTCTGGCAGATAAAACGTGGGTAGCCTTCAAATAGGTGAAGTGTTTTACTTGCTAAAGCTGGCACTTTTCACAGACATTAATTCTACTTTTTGTTGTTGTTGTTAAACATCCCTTCAAGGCAACAGTTATGGAAAATCACTACTATTCTACCACCTTTCCACACTGGTCCCAGGAGACTGGTGATCAAAGCCAGGAGAGCAAAACATGCAACTCCAATGGGAGATGAAATGCAGGTGATCCTGCCATGAACCCTTGTCATCTTCCTGACAGGCATGCTGCATGTTACACACATCAGGATCTATATGTTTGCTGTCACAATGTGGTTTTACCACATATTTTTGTTTTCTTAGTACCTGAATGCCAGCGTTAGAAATCAAATTATAGTCTGAATGCTCCAGGCTGCAGCCCCCTGACTGAGACGCTAAATCAGACTAATTGAAAGAACTAATATGCCCAAATAGCAGTTCCTTAAGACACTGTTGCTCTTACAACACATTGGTTTTGCTTCTACCATAACTTAATCAGACTTATGGACTGCTTGGTATTTCTGTGACTGCAGAAATTGATGCTAAGAAATATGAAATGAGTTTCAAAGAGGTCAGGATGTGACTTTGTGCCTAAGCAAAACGCAAAGACATTCAGAGAGGCTAAACAGAACAGAGGGAACCACAGGAAACTAAAGGTCACCAATTCGCACAGAGAAAGACCAGTGTTTTTGAATGTCACTGCCTATTGACTTGCCTGGCCCAAGAAGAGGTGAAGGTGCTAATCCACCTTCTAGTGAAAAGGTACCACGACAGTGTAAATATTGCCCTAGCTCTTGCCCCACCTACTTCCCCTTCCATTAATACACATCTGGTCTCAAATGGCTGCCATCTACCCCTAAAGCCCTCTTTCAGGCTGATGCTTGCTTCACAATCTGTTTGTTTTGCCTAAACCATCCTTTCAAATGGTAGTCCAGCTTTTTCTTTCTACCCTCTGGCCCACACTCACCAGATACCAGGTAGCACTCATCTGGTCCTTCTGGGGCTGTCATCCTAGCATTCGCAGTGAGCCACTACTTCTCACACAGCCAGGACATTCTAGGAAGTACTGTTTCTGGAGAAGGCAGCATATGGGAGGACAAGGAATACCATAACTGAAATACTTTTGATATTTACTGCTACTACTGCTGTTAATGTTCATTTTTTACTAAGCAGCAGAGCTCACATGTTACACTTAGCTTAAAAAGAAAGCGTGAAATAGTATCAGAGGAACACATCAGGAAGATAAACCTCACATAACAATCCTCTTATTCTTTTTCTTTTTTTTTTCTTTGGTAAGTATTGTATCCAATGTCTGGGAAATGTGGTAGTTAATGGATACGGTGCCTGCAGAAGATTCCTGAAGAGGCACATGCTGTGCACAGGCTCCTGCTGCAGGAAGTTACCAGCAAGAACTCTGACACTGAGAATGGCAAATACCTCACTGTGAGAAGTTTCTAGACTAGAAAGATGAAGAAATTAGTGTTCTTCCTGATTCCAGTCAGTTCTGATGCATGAAGGGTTTTACTGATTTTCAGCTGACACGGTGAACGATGCCTACCATCTTAGAAGTGGCAAAGCTAAGAACTCTTGCACTGCACCTAAAAATGACAGGTATGCTGTATGTCAGAGCACAGGAAGCTCCGTGATTCTCCCACCTGAATATCTTCCTTGCAGTGTCAAAAGGATAACTTAACTCGGACAAGAGGCCAGATCCTGACTGGATTTTTGAACAAACCACTTAAAAGTAGGGTTTTTTACTCACAATTAAGGTGGGCAGCAAAGAGTCTAGTATTGCACCACAGCAGCAGATGACTTGGAGACCACCTTCCAGAGAGTGAGTCTGAGGTCAGTGAAGCAATGTGTAAAAACAGCAAGTCACTAAAGCTGAATGACAAAGGAGAGATCTGATAATCCAAAAGTCTACAATGGGAGTAGAAAGCTATAGTGTTCAGGAGTAATCTGCAAAACACCTGCACAACGGAACTGAGCAGTGGAGTGAGTAACAGAACCCAATTCCTGCCTTTGGGAAAATATGGACTAACCCAAGTGATGATATCAACAATGTGTGAGTGCCAATGCAGCAGTCAGCATGGTCAAAATCTTCACTCAGAATACTTCATGGGCTTAAGGTGGTGGGAGGGTTGCAGAGGTGAGCAAACCACAGCCTGGTAAGGCCAATTAGAAATTTTACACCAACTCATGCAGTGCTAGGAACTTTATTAACATCCCTCTCAAATGCAACAAGCAAAATCTTGAAACTGGGCAGCGAATGAAACTGCTCTAAGGCAGCACTTACAGTGGAGATCTTCTCTCTGACTGTTTTTAAATGTATGGGTAAACAGGAGACAGCAAAAGAGATGATCCAGAAAATTTTCAGCCTGCATACTTGTCTTAAAAACCCTTTTTCACATTAGAACACCTTCACCAACATACATGAACAAGAGAACAAAGATTTTAGAAAAGAATATGGCAGCCTGCATGGGGTGCTGAGTAAACCTGCATAGAAAACACACATCTTAAAAATTAGAGAAAAGCCTTACAGTTCTGTGAAATAAGAGGAAATGCAGAACGGACAGCAAGACATTCATGGGTCATCAAAGAAAGGGGAAAAATGCAACCCTCTGTGATTACAATTAAGCACAAATAAATATGTAAGAAAATTATATTTTCTATTTGCTGCAAAGAGTAAAGCTTTTGGAGAAAAGGCCTATGCCAAATATTTTTCTCTGCTGGAGGCATCAGCAGGGTTCTGACAGGCATGTGAGGAAAACAAACCATACGTTTGTGCATGTTCAACAGCCCTTATGGGAGACATAATTTCCTCAGTCTGCCATTTGGGTTATGTTTGGCACTTTGCTTCATGGGCTTTGATAGCCTAGGATCTATGTAGATGATATTTTGTTCTGAAGGAAAAGAGTGAAGCACATGACCAAGAGCTCTAATTAGCTTTTGAAAGACCTAGACCAGCAGAGTTCAAACAACAAAACTTCTTTGTAATGGAAATGCCATTCCTAGGCATGAAATTAGACTAGCAATGTGTACAAATAGATTACAATAAGATTGAAGTCATCCCCAGTATTCCTGCCCAGCAGAAAAGGATGCAAAGTTAAGATACCTTTGAGTAGTGAACTGTTTAGTCAGTTTAGCTGCGAAAGTAATCTATGACAGGTCTTTATGTGCAATAGCTTCCGTAGACCTAACATACAGATCTTCACAAGGAAACTGAAAGCAGCCAATTGATAGCTCCAGATAAATAGAATTCAGTGTGAAACTGGCCACAGTTTACAGACCAGTGCTGTCTGAGATGAATTCTGTCCTTTCACTCTCAGTGGTGCTTATGACCTTAGTGAGGCACAAAAAGCACTTGCTTTCCACTTTTTGTAAAGCATTTGTAGGCTGCCTACCTGCATGTTTCGCCTGGTTTCAATTAGAGATAGCAGTAGTCTTTACTTAAAGCCTTAGCTGGGTGGAGTTTTGGTCTGAGCAATTCAAGCTACTTTCCTCTATCCCATTTCAGAGGAGTCTGAAGTGACACCTTTCTCTCCTTACTTCTATGATTGCTGGGAAGTGAATTCAGTATTAAGTCAGACTGTTTACTCTCCAAACTGACCATCTCTGTTCATGGCAGTGGGGTTGCCCTCGTTTGCAGTGCAGTTTGAAACCCTCTGGTGCCCTCAAAGCCAGAGAGGTAATGACTGCTATTTAAAGCACAAATCACAGGGCAGGCCAGAGGTGTTGAAAAGTCATGCAAATTCTCTTTGTTCCCAGGAGGTGATGCAGAAGTAGCCACATCAGAGCTTAAGGCTGTCCTTGAACATGGGATGATTCCCATAGAATTGTTTAAGCTGGAAGAGGTCTTTAAGATCATCAAGTCCAGCCCTATCAACCACTAGACCATTTCCCTAAGTACAACATCCACCTGTCTCTTAAACACCTCCAGGGCCGGTGACTCCACCACCTCCCTGGGTAGGCAGTTCCAATGCCTGACAAACCCTGCAGTAAAGAAATTCCACCTAATATCTAGCCGGAACCTCCCCTGGTGCAATTTGAGGCCATTTCCTCTTGTTCTATTGCTTGTTCCTAGGGAGAACAGATCAACCTCACCTCATCACAGCTTACTTAAAGGTAGTCATAGACAGCAATATCTCCCCTGAGCATTCTTTTCTGCTGGTTAAACAGCCCCAGATCCCTCACAGGAGACATGCTCCAAATCCTATACTAGCTTGGTAGCTCACCTCTGTATCCTCTCCAGCACTTCAGTGTCCTTCTTGTAGAAAGAGTCCCAAAACTGCACACAATATTTGAGGTGCAGCCTCACCAAAGCCAAGTACAGGGGAATGATCACCTCCCTTGTCCTGCTGACAATGCTGTTCCTGATACAAGCCAGGATACCATTGGCCTTTTTGGCCACCTGGGCACACTGCTGGCTTATGTTCAGCTGGCTGTCAATCAACACTCCCATTACCACTGCCTGGTGTGCAATGGGGACACCAAAGATAGTGCCTCTGCCATGAAGGCAAACACTTCAGTAAGCTGAATGCACTAAACAACCTGAAGAGTCAAAGCTGCACAGGCCAGGTGTGTAAGTAATGAGTCTCTGAAGATGTCTATGCTGAGGCAAAACCTAGAGGGCCAGCACCCTCCTGTCTGACTCCACTCACTCACTTAAGCTTCTGTAACCACAGAATCATTAGATCATCATACAGCAATAGGAAAACCTGTCTCCCTTTGGAGAAAGATTGCTGCAGTGCAGAAGTGAGTAATGTATATTTTCCATCAAGGCCTACATAATAGCAGGAAGGATGCCCCGACCACCTGTGTTCACCCACAGAAGGTAATGTACTAGGGGTCATTTTCTGGAAAAGATAAAAAGACAGGAATTTACTTGGAGGTCAGGACTGCACATAGTGTTTTGCAGTCATTTGAGAGGGTATCCAACCAACACAGATGGACAGGCCAGTGGAAACAGCTATTGCCTTCCTCCTCCATCAGATCAGTTAGTTTTGACATAAATATTTTGAGGAGAAATGCCAGTCAGTCTTGCCAGCAGGTAGCAGGAAAGGTCTGTCTGGAAAGGCATAGTCCCAACACCTTTGAGAAGACACTGAAAGACATTAAATACTGAAAACTAGGAATCTGCCATACGCAGGTACCTTCTGCAGCAGGAAAAGCTGAGGACAAGTTTTTCAGGATTTTTTTTGACTGAGGTGCATAAATTCTGTGCAAATTTCACTTCAGATGTTTGCTTGGATCTAACCTCAAGTCTCCCTTTATTTCTGCAAAGAGTAGCAGTATTTCCATGGTGTTTCACTGTTAAACTCAGTAATTCCTTTTCAAAACCTAGAGGTGGAAAGTCCTGCACAAAAGAGCTTTTATTTTATAAGTAAGGCAAAAGAATCAGCCTGAAGGCACTGAGAGGATTCAGAGAGATATAATGAAAGACAAATCTTGGGCTCAAGGGCTGGAGGTGCTCTTGGGCCTCTCACCTCAGCAAGGACACAGCTGCCTTGGTGCTGGACAGTGACATGTATCACTCCTCAAGCCACATCTTTTGACTAAAAGATCATTAAAATCTTCCAGAGCACAACCATGAGACCCAGCCAACATTCCTCCCTTCAATAAATAAAAGTTTCTAGCATAGGCAGCTCTATGAATTATTGCAGAGCACATAATAGTCCCTGTATTTGCCTACACAATCACTGCACTCCCCAGATCTAACTCATTACTGTGCTTAGTGAAGCACTTTGAGCCGCCTCAGGCATGAAAAGCACCATATAAGAACAAATTTTATTCTCATAAAAAGGTATTAAGGCAAGTTAGAAGCACTATTGACGCAGATGATACGTTATAATTGACAAATGTTCACAAAGGCAAACTCCAGCTTTGTGCACCAAGCCGAAGGGTACCTGTGTGCACGCTGCCTATGGGCAGTGCTCAGCTCCTACAGAGGAGCTGGTTGCTTGAGAGCCACAGCTTCCTAAACACAGCCCTTGTGCTTAGGAGAAGAAGTAGGGCTCTGATTGACCTGATTTCAAAGGGAGACATAAACCCCTCACAAACTAGGGATATTCTGTTGGATAGCAACTCCCTGGAGAGGGAATTCTGATGGCAAGCAAAGCATGAGCCAGCAATGTGCCAAGAAGGCCAATGGCATTCTGGGATGCATTAAGAAGAGTGTGGTCAGCCAGGGTGAGGGAGGGTCTCCTCCCCCTCTACTCTGCCCTGGTGAGGCCTCATCTGGAGTCCTGTGTCCAATTCTGGGCTCCCCAGTTCAAGAAGGACAGAGAACTGCTGGAGAGAGTCCAGCGCAGGACCACCAAGATGATCAGGAGACTGGAATTTTCTCTTATGAGAAAAGGCTGTTGTATCTGGGTCTGTTTAGTCTGTAGAGGAGAACACTGACGAGGGACCTTATCAATGGATGGGGCCAGTCTTTTTTCTGTGGTGCCCATTGACAGTACAAAAAGTAACAGGCACAAGCTGGAACACAGGAAGTTCCACTTGAACATGATCCAGCTGCACCTGAGCATTTCATGATCTGTCACTCCCCCACAATCATTTCTGTCACTGTGTCATTGCATTCTGTGTCATTGCAACACAACCTGACACCATCTAGGATCACAGCTGCTTCTCTGCACCTTCCCTGGGGCATGTGCCACCTTTTCCATAGCCATTAGCTCAGCTGTGACCTGCAGCACCTTTCGTTGTCCCCTCCTGGAGTTCACCCAGGTTGTCTTTCTTACCAAGACTATTCCTTTCCCGTTTCATTAAGCTATCAGGACACCACCATTATGCCAGTCTGGCCAGGCCTGGCCTCTCATTCCCTGCTTGCTAGTCTTGCCAAATTTATTTCCAAAATATTGCCTATGAAACAGAGGCACACGGTATGTATAGAACTGAGATAGCTTAAGTCTTTTTTCCTAGGAACAGCAAGAACTCAAATAGCTTCTTGTGACCCAGAAGCCACGTCAAACAAATAATATTTGGAAGTGTCAGGTCATTCATCTACAGGAAAGTCTTTATGTCAGTGCTGTGCTTAAGGACATTATCAGAGAAGCCAGGAATGTTCTTTGGGTTGGAGGACAGCGGGCAGAACATTTTTTGCAGGCCCACATAAAAATGTTGGGCTGTCTCTAGCCAATGCCATTTCTCAGAAGGACATCAGTCAGCACTTTCACTGCTGTAATTACTAGCAACCAAGAGAAATACATTAAATATTAATGGGAGTATTGAGAAATAAGAAAACCTAATACAGAAACCACAATGGTATGTATTAGGTTTTCTTATTTCTAAATATTAATGGGAGTATTGAGAAATAAGAAAACCTAATACAGAAACCACAATGGTATGTGCTCATAGGCACATGTGCATGTACATGTGTGCAGTCTGAGCAAGGGGTTCAAATGATCATCCAAGATCCTGGCTCACAAGCTGCATTTAGAGCTTGAAACTTTGCACTGTCTTGAATTCCTTCTGTAAAAAGGAAGTCTGGTGGCCCATTTTAAAGGTCTAACAGCTTCATTTTCTCCAAAAAGCAATTATTTTTCAGGAGGTTTGAGCTCTTCTGGACTTATGGGTATTTTGAAAGCTGAAAATATTGCATGATCATTCTGGGGGAGAAAACTATGTCCCTCCACAATATGCTCTGTGCCCACAAACCTGCCTTCACAACTTGTGGTCCATCACGCAGCCTTGAGTCTTAGAGACAAGAGCAGGTGATGTAAAGAATGAGTGGAAACCTGTGAAAACCTGAAGTGCACAAGACTTCTTATAGTATGGAATTGAGAAAGGGGGAAGCACATGCATTGGTACCTTCTCCAACAGCTGCACACCAAGATCCCTAATCACTTTGTATTCCAGCACTCAGGAACTCAGTGGAGTTGAAGCCTCAGAATCCAACTTGCAATGAACTTACACATGTGAAATCCACACAGCTATGAGCTGCAACATGGGGCCCACTGCGTCAGCTGTGTCAACGGTGAGCCTTTCTAGAGAAAGGATCTGCTGCGTGCAATATCTCTGTGGTTGATCACACGGGAAACATTGCTTGAGAGCTTTCCCTTCCAGAGTGCACTAAAAGATTTTTATCTTTCTCAATCTGGTTAAATTTTCTTGGCTGCCCTCCACTCTGCCCTCCGACATGCTGCTGGAGAAGAAGGAAATGCTTATTTGCATGCACAGACTCGGAGTTTTCTTCCTCCACACAGTGATGAACTGTTCAATAGAAGTTTAATCAACAGGTCCCTTGCTATGTATGCAGTGGCCTGGCCACCACTGCTTTAGCTGAGCAGAAATCCAGTGGCATGAGCTTGGTGTTAGTAAGCAGGAAGAGACTTGGTGGTGAGGTCATATAGCTTCATTTTTAGATCTCTTCTGGTGGAAGAAATTGAGAACAAAAGATGTTCTACCAAACCTACTCATCCAATCACTGGAGCATTTTAAAAAACATGACACAGATCACAAGTTTCTTCCAGAACAGAATGCAAGTTTGCAGACAGCGCACTTTAGAGAA
This sequence comes from Urocolius indicus, assembly GCA_013401255.1. Taxonomy (NCBI): domain Eukaryota; kingdom Metazoa; phylum Chordata; class Aves; order Coliiformes; family Coliidae; genus Urocolius; species Urocolius indicus. The sequence goes on from WBNH01008237.1 coordinate 194,549, forward strand.
GCATCAAGAACCAGACAGATTGGCTTTGTGGCGTTCGTTAGTTGGTTCTGATTTGCTTGTGACTACTCACCTGCTCACTATTAACATCCCGTGGTGCGGTTGTGTTTGACGTGCCTGTAACAAACCCTGATTTATATGGCCTCACACAATTCCTTCACCTTTGTATGGCCTTGAGAACAGAGTAACATGCATATTAAAATGCACTCGCTTAAATCAGTCACTACCAAAGGAGCAGATGTCTTCAAAGAATCTTTGTGATTCAAACTTCATCCTTCCTGAAAAAGCAGTGTTTTTCAGATGAAATTTAGCTTTTGGGGTTTGTCAGAAATGGAAAAATACTTACTCCAGTGAGCTGACTTAAAACAAGGTGCAAGCATGACTGAGATTCACAGGGCTACACAATAAAAGATGGAAAAGATCCAGAGAAAAATCAAATGCACTGCATTAATCCCTCGAACATTCTATTACAAGCATCTGAGCAGCTGTCTGGTGAAAGGAATTCAAGCTCTCTATTTTACTACACTTCTCTGAAGCTTTTCTACCTAGCAATGGAGCAGATGAGCTGTACTCCTTTCTATACCCCTTGCCCCTAAAAAATCTGCAAGCCATTGTCATTGATGCTCACTAATTTAGGATCCGTATCATAATACACTGTCTCCAAAGCATATCCACTACTGAATGCACTGCTTGCTTTACAAATGTGTTTTTCTTTGGTACAATATGAATGCTATGATTATGAGCAGGATGTACCAGATAGGCAGAGATGAGTGAGGAAAGAGAAGAGAGACTTCAGATCAGAAATGATAGTACCTATTTTTGGCTCCCAAAGGCAAGCTGTGCTACTCCCACTTTTCTCTGATGATCCAACACATATCATTCTAGATGTCACCCATTCTAGGCAATTACAACAGTTTGGGGTGCTAGGATTCAGCATCTTAGGGGAGGGAGGATGAGCAGCAATTTTTCTGAAGTCTGTGACAGGAACAAACTGTACCATAGTAATTGTTATTTTATTATTAGTATTTAGATGAGGTTACTTTTCACTCTGAACATACCACTGTCACACAGGAGATACGTATCTGTCTCTTCATTCTCTGACAGACCTCTACCAGAATGCAGCAGGTTGCCCTGTTATCTCAAGAGGGGCTTGGGAGTTCTGTTGGACAGCAACCTAACCATGAGCCAGCAATGTCCCCTCGTGGCCAAAAAGGCCAATGGCATCCTGGGATGCATCAAGAAGAGTGTGGCCAGTGCATCGAGGAAGGTTCTGCTCCCCCTCTATTCTGCCCTGATGAGGCCTCATCTGGGGTCCTGCAACCAGTTCTGAGCAATCCAGTTCAAGAGAGACAGAGAACTGCTGGAGAGAGTCCAGTGCGGGGCTATAAAGATGATGAGGGGATTGGAATGTCTGTCTTATGAGGAAAGGCTACAAGACTTGGGGCTGTTTAGCCTGGAGAAGGGAAGGCTGAGAGTAGACCTTATCAATGCTTATAAATACCTAAAAGGCAGATGTTGAGAGGCTGGGATGAGTCTTTTTTCTGGGGTGCACAGTAACAGGACACGGGGTAACAGGCACAAACTTGAACACAGGAAGTTTCACTTGAACATGAGGAAAAACTTCTTTGGTTTTCAGGTGAGGGAGCCCTGGCACAGGCTGCCCAGAGAAGTTCTGGAGTCTCCTTCCTGGGAACCTGGAGGGTTCCAAACACACCTGGACGTGTTCCTATGTGCACCTTGATAAAGGTGAACCTCCTTTAGCACAGGGCTGGACTGGATGATCTCTAGAGGTCCCTTCCAACCTCTATCATTCTGTGATTCTGTGGTCATCTGCTGAAGGTGCCCTCAGGAGGCTGTCACGTCCTCCTGTCTTCATCCCTTTTCAGGGAAGCAATGCAGGGCAGTCCGCTGAAGGAGACAGTCCAAATCCTCTCTTGAAACTCAACACTCAACCCAGGCACCTCTCTTCAAAGTGAAAAGGGCTCTCCAGAGCAAGACCACCTTCTCCCTCCTTCTACCGTCAGCCTGTTCCTGTTTGACACCATCCACTCAGTCCTACTTATACAACTTTTTGTGGAGTGTTAAGTACAAGCAGGGAAGACAAGGTGGAGGGTGAAGAAGAGCATCTTACTTTGGCACTGCTGCCAGGAGAAGCTGCTGTAGAACACAGCTGAATTTGAGCAGCACTTCACACAGCCAGAACCATTTCAGCAGTCTTCAGGAAAGCAGGGAACCAAATCATAGGCTTGTAGGTCTTCCGCTCACCTACCTAAAGGAACAACTTTTCTCTCCAGCTGCATTTCTTCACTATGTTATCCTGCAGTACACTACGCTATCAAGTAATTGGAAAGAAATACATAACAGTTTCTCAAAACACCAGAGCATTTCTCTTTAGAAATGTAATAGTGAAAGAAAATGACACCAATGTAGACACTGTAAAGAGAAAGGGTTCCATTTTTTTAAACTGTTATATATCAAAGAATAAACAAGAATGAATAATCACAAGCACATTTGCAGCCATGTAACTCTTTTTACCTTTTTCTATCCCAAACATCTGAAGAATATGAACAGATGTCTGAATACATGAGAACAGCTGAAACTAACAGTGAGAGAAAACATGCAGCCATATATTGATCTGAAAAGACAGAGTATTTAAACCTGAGTTAACGGTTCCTGATCTTGGATAGGGGTTTGCAGAGCTGACCTCTCAGAACCAGCCTTGTCCTTGATTACTGCTAACCATACAGCCCATGAGTACTGTGGCTCAATTCTTTCAAGCAAAGGCTGTCTGAAAGAACACAGCACAATTTTATTTAATCACAGCAGAGATTCGGTATCCACATGAAAAAAAATCCTGGAACCAGAGTCTATTTTCATGATCAGTGACTACAGAGTGGTATAAAATGTCTACACTGCTTCTTTCCATTCCAGCCTATGCCTTTGAAGTCATGGTAACAGCTTTTGCATTTGAATCCTCTGATGAGACTCTTTGATTTATTAGGTAAAACATCTGGAAAAAATGAAGACTTGTTGCAGTGTAAATCCTCCAGAAGGAGCAGAGAGAAGTTTAATCTGAACAGTACTCCTGTCAAAAAAACAGGGAAACCTGAGCTCTGGTGACTAGCTTAAGGTTTCTCTGAGGTTGAAAAGCTCTGGCTCAAAATGGGCCTGTTCATGTTTCACCCACTGGCCCAGAAACCAACACATAATCTTGGTGGAAGCTGTGAGCAGAGAGAAGAATGTGCATCGGCTAACAGCCCTTGGTGCTGAGACCACGCCACAGCTAACTAAATGATTTTCATATGCTCTTGCAGCTTTAACATCGGTAGCAATTCTGCCCTTGACATTAATAAGGTAGCTCCTGCTATAAATCACTCCGTGCTGTGGGAGCAGTATGAAATGTAAAATACCTGCAAAGAAAAAGGCAGCAGCAACATTCAGATGGGCCAGAAATACACAGCTCGGGTCACCTACATTGCATTGCTGCAATGAAAAGGGGTGTCAGGGGGACTTTTCCATTCCCCAATTACAACAGCCCATGTGAATAAAGGAATGCTGGCTTCCTCAGGAGAAGAAAATTACCAGCATTGGATAGCACTGCTTTGTGAGGAATCAAACACATAAAAAATGTACATCTTATGAGGCAGATTTCTTCTTTTATTTGGAATCAGACCTGAAACAGGGGAAAAAAAAAGAAAAATAGAGGCAAAAGGGAACAGCAGGAACGGTTTGCTGTGCCTTGGAGTTACTGCTAATGGCTTCTTCTATGAAATGGAGTGGGGGGGAACAACATGAACACATGTGCGAGCATGTGCATATCTGTGTAAGATATTTGTTAGATGAGAGCAAAGCTAGAAATCACAGAGATACTTGACTCAGAATTATTTACTCTGTCTGTCTCATCCATACAACATCCCATGTTCCAAATTTCAGAGCTCACGCTCTGGGGAAAGCCCCCAGAGAGACATCTTTTGACAGTTATTTTCCCAGCTAAATCTCCCTTCCAGCAATTTGAATAACACAGTTCAAATACTAGCCTGAGTGCCAATGTTCTTTTTGGAGGGGACATAGGACTAGCAGAGGAGCGGGAGTTTGGGGAGTATTTTTTTAATCAGATAAATTATTGCTGGGAAACCAGCCACTTCTCTCCATTCAATTTATTCTCTATAGGGAATCCATCTAATACCCCTTCTCTGAGTGTGAAGCAGGACCAGTGAGACGCTGTATGAAACCAGGGAGGAATGGAAAATATGGGCTGGAGTGCAGGGAATGAACAAACAATAGGAGGAAAGGGCTATGCAAAAACTGTCAGGCAAGAAGAAAAGCCAAAGAGATGTGTATGCACCTCCTCAGGCAAGGAAGGAAAGGAGAAAAGGTTTTTGCTCTTTTCTCTGCTAGCAAACTGGAGCAGGCTCAAGCACATGTGATGCAGGCTGGGAGCCGGAGGAGATGGCTCTGAGCTTCAGGAGCTTTTCACCTGCGGGGAGGTGGTGGGGCTCCAGGCACGGCTGTAGCTGTGTGGGATGAAGGTTCCTATCATTGCAAAATGGGTTTAGTGATTTCACATCGGTCCCCAGTGGCGCTGGGAACGTGCCAGTTCACCTCACCATTGTAATTGGAACTGGTTAATGCTTTGCTGGCTGGCTGAGGACTGGGAACAGAGACAGCTCCCAGCACATCGGGTTTCAAACACGTTCGCAGGGCAGCATGTCTGGGAAACCTGCCTTGCATACCTTTTATTCTTGTTTGTATTACTCGAACACCTAAGGCCCCAACCAAGACAAGACTCCATTATGCTGAGGCGTTGTATGTACATGCAGCGAGAGACAGGCTGTGTCCTGAAGAGCTCCTAAAAAAGGAGATAATTAAAGGTGGAGAGTGGAAACAGGTGCAGAGGGAAGGAAAATGATTTCCCCAAGCTCACCAACGGAGTCTGTGTCCAAACCAAAGCCAGAACCCCGTGCTCAAGACCAGGCCATCACACTTACTTCTCTTTCATGTGTGAAGGTCTATTTAGTTTGTAGGCTTCCCACTCTAGCGCTTCTCAGGGGCTATAAATGCATAGAGAGTTTTAAAATAATTATAGGATAATGGCACCTGAATGGGTATCACAGCACACTTCTGTGGCCTTTTTATTCTTCTTTATAATGGAGAATTAAAAGCTTTAGTGGGAGAATTATCAGTAAGCTCAGGAGAGAGGGAGACTCTGAGGAAGATTACCCAGATTCTGAGAGTGACTACAATACAAATAATACTGAAAAATAAAGGAATTGACTCAGCAGAATGCAAAGAGGAACACGTGGAAGAGTAACTCTGCTCTGGAAGGTTGCAAGGAGAACATGACTCACAAAGCAGAAAAGATAAATAAGGCAAACAGAAATTCAGATGTGGATTCAGGCTCTCAAAAAATTGCTGAACACCCATTCTCAGAGAATCAAGCCTGTCCAGTTATTTTTGGACAAAAATAATCAAAAGAGATTATTTTAATTCAGAGCTTGTTTCCACCTGCCATAACAAGTTATGGGCTTTCACTAGCCTCTCTGATTTTCTCTCTCCGTTTCTATGTGTGTGAACTGATTCCTGATACTGTGTGAACATTCCTGATACTACAGCTTCCTTTCCCAAGCAAAATTAATGCTCAAAGCAACACTGATCTAAATACACAATTAAAACAATATGTATCCCACTTACCAAATGAACTTATTTTCAGACTTCAATTAACCTCTGAGGTTATTACCAGGAATTACAGATCTTCCTAGAAACTGTGCCAGAATGAAGTGAGCCCACTTGTTCTGCAAGGGTCAGATTATGGGGATCAGCTTACCTATAGTGGTTCTTGTCCAGCTGAGACATTCTTGGGGGAACAAAAAAGACAAAACAAAACCACAAACTTTTTGGGCATTTTCCACTTCCTGAGAAATAGAGAAAGTGTTAAATATTCCTCCTCGTGATTTTCTTATTGTGTTTTGAGTCTCCAGATGTATGTAATTTATTAAAGCACTACCTATTTCAGAGGCTTTATCTGGGACTGGATGAACTGCAGTGGTAGGTGTACTCAAGCTCCTTTTTATATTTATTTGTCTCTAAATGTATTTTTGGGAATCCGTTCCAGATTCTTACCGTTTTACATTATGAGCATCAGCAATCTATCCCCTCCCAATCCCCGAGAAAAACAGAAACATCAACTCTTCAATCCTAGATAGACCTCTCTAAAATCTCACCCTGGATCTCCCATAGAATCGTTATGGTTGGAAAATACCTTAAGGTCATCAAGTCCAACCACCTTTCATAAGTCTTCATGACTCTTATATTCCACAGAATCTGCAACAGTCTTGCTCTCCAAGGAAAGAAAACATGTGACATGCATCAGGATCTCTTCTTGACAGGAGCAAGATGGAGGAGCTTCTCTTTGCCAGCAGGTACACGCTAAATTGCCATTTAAGCATCTAAAACATTTCTGGAGACTAATGTGGGAGTTTTGGACTGCTCCATTCTTCTCTGTTGCTTATCATCTTTCATTTCTTTTACACCTGATGTCATGTGGTTAATAGAAATCCCCCTGGGCTCATTAAACTATGAAAGTGAGCCTCCTTATTCTGTTTTCTTTCTTTTCCTGCTCCTCTTCACTCATTTCCTGGCTTTAAAGTTAAACAACCAAACCCTGCCTCGAGTTCACTGTTAGGCAAAGGGTGGCTAGAAACAGCAGGAAAAAGAGTCCTGCCCAAGTGTGAAAGAAAAGCAAGGAGTCTCCAGGCCTCTTAATGGGGGAAGGCATCTGCCTGATCGCTTAATTCTTTAGGCTCCATTATACAGAGGGTAAGGAACAGACAAGAAAACAAAGAATTTATACAGCTAGGAGCCTGTAACCCTTCAGGAAATAAAAGTTCTTGTGCTTCTTTTTGGGAGCAGGTAGAGGTACTCGGAGGTTTGTCAGCATCCAGTCTGAACGATCTGACATGTTATGTCAGCACGAGGCTTTTCTTCCCATTCCCCTTGCAACTGTCCCTATGGTACACTCACTAGGGCAGACACAGCAGAAGGCACAGAGTAGCTGCCCAAAACTCAGGTGCCAGACTGACACACTCTGCTTCTCTTCACCACCGTGCCATTCACAGAACACAGGCAACCACGAGCCTTGAGAAGCCAAAGTACCTAAGCTGGGTTGTTAGGGAGTCATAGAATCACAGAATTATTTTGATTGGAAAAGACCTTCAAGATCATTGAGTCCAACCACTCACCTCACATTGCCAAGTCCACCACTAAACCGCGTCCCTCAGCACCTCATCTAATGTCATTTAAATATCTCCAGGGATGCAGACTCCAACACCAACCTGGGCAGCCTGTGCCAGTGTTTAATAATCCTCTCAACGAAAAAGTTCTTCCTGATCTCCAATCTAAATCTCTCCTGGTGCAACTTGAGGCCATTTCCTTTTATCCTATCACTTGTTACTTTGGGGGAAGAGACCGACCCTCATCTCACTACAACCTGCTGACAGGGAGTTGAAGAAGAGTGGTCATCTTCTCTACATTTCCTCAGCCTTCTCCAGACTCAACATCCTCACCTCCCTCAGCTGCTCCTCATAAGACTTGTTCTCTAGACCCTTCACTAGCTCTGTTGCCCATCTCCAGACATGCAAGAATGAGATTCCATCAATCGCCTTCCCCTCTGCCGTTACCACAGCATTCCTGCTCCTTTCCATGCCCTGGATAAAGGGCAGTGCACACTTGTGTGGAGCATCCTGGCCAGCTGCCTGCTGCTGCTTCTCCAAAGCAATGCCTTTTACCAGTGGAGCCTTTGGGTTTCTTTTTCCTCCATCCATCTGCATAGCATCAGGTAACTTGTGAGGATTTTGTTATCAATTGAGTTACTCAGAACTGACTCTTGACTGACTGACTGTTTCAGATGTAATTCAAGGAGAGGGAAGAATGACAGAGAACCACTAGGATTCTTTTTTAGAAACCACGACTAAAATGTTAGCACCAAAGGGCTGCTGGAAACTTTGTTTCATCACCCACAAATTCCCTGATGATGGAAAACATATACCCCTTGCCCATATTCTCCAATTTGCCACAAGTTCTAACATGAACAGCTTCTGCTGGGAGTAGCTGACTGGGCTAGAACAGTTACTGCTCCTACACTGTCCTCCCCTCCCCAGATTATCACATTTCAGCCAAGAAAATGAAAGTTTACTAACCATTCTCTCCTTTCCTCTGCACAAAGATTTCTGTGGGAGAGTCAGATCCCTGCTGTTTTACTAGCCCATCTGCTTCTGTTGTGGTTCTTTTTCACCTGAAGTTAGAACGCTCTGCTCAGGATATTGCTTGCAGTTGTGTTGGGAACTGCAAAGAGCAGATGAATATTTCAGGTAGGAAGTAAGCAGCAAGAGGAGAAGAATGCAAATCTGTTCTCATCTAAAGAGCCTTTAAAATGATTAAAAAAAATAAAATAACAAGATGAAAGTGGAAAATCCAAAACACCAATGATAGTTTCAGCAGCACATTTATTCCAATGAGAGTTTTTCCTATATTTTGATGAGAACCTGAACATTTAGAAACAGAAGACAAAAAGCACAAGTGCTCCAATGACCATTTCCCTGAAATTACTCTGATCTCTGCATTTTAAAGTCTCTACAGGTAGAGCTACAAGATTCTGCTTTGCCCAAACCTGTACTGCTGCTATGAGCTGTTTAGTCAAGAATTCCCTATGTAGTTTAATTCAAGGGCACACGTTTCCAGGAGTAAAGGTGGACCCTTGAGAGGTCAGAAAGATATTGGAAATGTTTGTCTGCCCCTAAGACCTTCAGTGAGGTTTCCAGAGACTACTCTCAAAACCTGAGCCTGCAAGCATGGCTGCAGGAGGGACCTCTCCAGAGTCGTACACTCTCTGTGGGCAAGGACCAAACCATGCAACATGCCTGGGCAAGTTGCTGCAGACACGCACGGGCTCTGGCATGGAGAGGAGGCAGGCAGGCTGAGAAGCACGCTGTGCTCACGGGCTCTGGGATAGATGGGGCAGTACCTGAGAGCTGGGCCTCTGCTGTGCCATGGCTGCCGTGGCAGCTTGAAGAGTGCAAAGGGGCTGCACTGCTGTGATAGGTGGGCCTCAGGCAATGGGGATCTGCAGCCTGTGGCTCTCACTCCTCTGTCCCAGCTGCAGGTTTCTGCTCCACAGTGTTGGCGTCTGGAAAAAAAAAAAGTAGAAATTGCTGCTACTCTGGACCTTGGATTTTTCACTAAATTAGAAGAGCCCAAAGAGATGAGGTGATCTGACCTTCACCAGATTGCAAGGGAAAACAAAGGCAGTCCAAGCATCTTTGCTCCAGGCCTTGCTGCATTTTACACCCCAAGTTGCTAATTCAGGCCAAGAGATGGTTAAAGAGAGGCAACAATGGCATTTGTGATGGTCCCTGTGCTGTGCTGTTGGCTTCAGGAGAGTCATCCTGTCCACAGAGACATTTGGCTTTCCACATAGCAGAGCAGTTATGGCGTTTTACAGAACACGACCTGCCCAGTTTAGTGAAGAACAATGTCCTAGCTGTCAGCTTCCTGGCTCTGCCCTACCAGCCCGAAGTCTTGAGGACATGAAGAAAGAAGGCTGCAGGCTCCCAAAAATGGAGGAGCTTGTCAAAGCAGCCACTCTGCTCAGACGTGTAACTTGTGCAGAACATATCATTGCCTCTGCAACACCAACATCCCTTCCCCAAAAGATGTATGGGCTTAGACATTTGAGGACTTCACAGTAATGGCCCGGTGCAGAGGTAGATCTGAAGACCTTAGATCTGCTCAATGGTACCAAACTCAATGCTGGTTCGTCTTCTCATGGCTTACATCTTGTATCTCTGAGAACTCCAGTGCTCTATTCCCAAGCTTCATTGGAGCTCAGCTCTTTGGTGGGCACTAAAGCAAACTGATTTACAAACACACCCACACGATACAAGCAAGGTGCTGGGATTCTCTGAAAACCTCATTTTTAGTAGGTGAGGGAAGACAGACAGAAATCAGACTTTGAAAAAAGTTCCCATCTTGTTCACTCCCAAGGAATCTTCTCCTTCAGCCTAACTATTCCTGAGAATAGTCATGTACCACACTCTGTCAGAACATGGTACCTTTGGCAATGCCACAGCTCTCAGGGCCTGGATCGCGACCTCTCAATCACACATGCTCTTCATTAACACTAATCCAAGAGCAGAAAGGATCTAAGAGAAAAACCTCTGAGAGGATTAAGTATACTGCCCCACCAAGCAGCGATGCAGGGAGGGATCCAACCTGAGCTTCCTCCAAAACATGCAACCAGATCTGGTTGCTCTGGTTTGAACTCGACTCTGGCAAGATGGAAAGCAGTTCATAAGTGAGACACTGAAAGAGAGGAGCAGAAAGAACGGAAAACAGTCCACTCCCTTTCGTCCCCTCAAGAAACAGCATTTCACTTCTGGGGCTCTAAGTGTGCACAATAAACTTGTCTCCCTTCCCTCACTCTAGCTTACATTGTTCACTTTCCTGCAAATTGTTTCCACATTCTGTATAAATAACCCCAGTGCCAGCAAGGGGGAGGGGGAGGGAGAGAGTGCAGGGGCGCATGGATAAGGGGTGGGAGGAAATCAAATGACTTTGTTACTTTTGAAAAAGAAGGTGAAGGATCCTGAGAAGCAATTTGTAGCTGGAGCCTTGGCAGACTGAGCAGATAGCTGCCATTGAGCTTGTGTTCAGACCTGGAGGAAGAAGAGTAAACAAGGAGGAGATTATATATAATTATAGACAATCATGTTGCTGGGAATCAAAAGCACAGAGGCACTGCAGTCTGGCACATCACCAAACACAGAACAGAAGCCAGCCAGTGAGAGGCAATGTGGCTGGAAAGCGCTTCCCTTTGGGCCTGTTTTCAGTTAGCTCAGGGGCTGGGGAATTTTTCCTCTTTCTGGCTGGAGGCATTCCCCCATAAAGAGAGGACTCCATCCAATGGGAAACAGAAGCCAAACTGAAGTCAGCAGAATCCTTGTCTGTGACATTAATAGATTACTCTGTGAGAAGCATCAGAAACATTTGGAAAATATACAGCCTGCTTAGGTCAGCAAAAACAACAGGAATTTCTGGACAAAAATAGCTTTAGAAATGCTCCAGAAACTGTGCTTGCCTGTCCTGTGGGCAGACTGCCCTTCGCAGGACACAGAGGGTGAGGTGAAGCTAAGGGTAGAAGGTGGTGTCCTGCTCACAGCTCCTGTAGATCTGGGGTTCATGACAAAACAGTGTCAAGGACTTTCAGCCACCTTATCTGCCCCCAGTTTGTGCAGTGCTGAGCCTCTCTGGGAGAGCTGTCACTGATCCACAGAATCCCAGAATGGCAAGAGTTGGAAGGGACCTCCAGAGATGATCCAGTCTAACTCCATGCTAAAGCAGATTCACCTCAACCAGGTCACAGAGGAATGAGTCCAGGTGGGTTTGAAAACCTCCAGAGACCGGGACTCCAGAACTTCTTTGGGCAACCTGTGCCAGGGCTCCCTCACCTGAACACCAAAGAAGTTTTTCCTTATGTTCAAGTGGAAATTCCCGTGTTCCAGCTTGTGCCTGTTGCCCCTTGTCCTGTCACTGGACACCACAGAAAAAAGACTGGCCCCATCTTCTCAACATCCACTTTTTAGGCATTTATAAACACTGATAAGGTCCTCTTTCAGTCTTCTCCAGGCTAAACAGCCCAGGTCTCACAGCTTTTCCTCATCAGAGAGATGTTCTAGTACCCTCGTCATCTTGGTGTCCCTGCACTGGACTCTCTCCAGAAGTTCCCTGTCCCTCTTGAGCAGAGGAGCCTAGAACTGGACACAGGATTCCAGATGAGGCCTCATCAGGGCTGAGGACAGGGGGAGCAGAACCTCCCTTGATCTGCTGGCCACACTCTTCCTAATGCATCCCAGGATGCCATTGGCCTTCTTGGCCTCAATGCTGGCTCATGTTTAGTTTGCTGTCTATTAGAACTCCCAGGTCACTCTCCAGGGAGATGCTCTTCAACAGGTCACCCCCAGCCTGCACTGGTGTATGGGGTTGTTCCTCCCCAGATGCAGGACTCTACCCTTCTCCCTGCTGAACTTCATGAGATTCCTCTCCACCCAACTCTCAAGCCAATCAAGATCCCACTGAATGGCAGCACAGTCTTCCAGTGAATCATCCAGTCCTCCCAGTTTGGTGTCATCAGTGAATCTGCTGAGGGTGGATAAAAAGAAAGGTGAAAGGATGAGCTGTCAACCTGTACCATGGGATGCCCCCCTGCTCCCTGCTGCCTGACTCTGCATCTGCAGAGGGAATCAGAGGAACTCAAGCGTGACAGGACCCTCTCTTGCCACCTGCCTGGCTGGTGATGGGTGCCAGGGAGGCACAGGACATCCATCCCCACCACCATCTGCCCACCTTCGCCAGAGAGCAGCAGGGGCAAGTAACCAGGTGCCCCGCTTGTTTCGCCTTGCAACCAGAATCACCTTCCCCCAGGGCTTGGGGGGATTTAACAAAGAAAAAGAAAAGAAGCTTCCTTTGCCTTTCCTTTCCTTGAAGGCTCTGGAGAGGCAGAGGGAAAGTGATGTCATGATGAACAAAGGATGGCAACCTCAGATGGTGACAGAAGGAGGATTGTTTAGCAAGGCAGTGTGAAAAGCTCTCTCCCAGGTACAATTTTAAATTCAAATAGCTTATAGCCTGCTGAATTCTTGAACCATTTTGCTGATCTCTCAGTGGCTCTTCTACTGAGAACACAAGCGGATATGTCAAAGCAAAAAAGCAGAAAGGGAAAACAAATATACATAAAAAATAACAAAACCTATGTTTAGAATCTGTGCAACCACACAGGAGGCTGCACATGCTCACAGGCTCTTCCACTTTCTCCCTTTCAGTACAGGTATTCTAAATGACCTTTCTCCTAAGGAAAGAAAATGGATTTTTAAAGACAGGTGTCATTTCCTCTATGAGAACAGTGTCACAGTTTGGTGAGTGATATTACCTTGCTATCTGGGGATAGGATTTTGTGCATTTTCTGTGAATTCATCATTGTGGGCATTTTTCCTCCAGGATTTTGTACTCACAAATCCTGCATTGTGGTGGGTATCTGTGTGTGTGCATATATACACGTGAAAGTGCAAGACCTCTCTACCAGCCCTGTAGAAACTGTTGGGTGTAAGGTTGGTGTAAGCATAAAACACATTCGTGTCAAATCTACTGGAAAGAGATCAGAAAGCAGAGGGAATGGAACTGGAAAAAAAGACAGTAATGGATTAAAAAAAAAAAGGCATTTGGGGACCAAGCTTTATCTGCTATAAATTTACATTTTCTTTGTGAGGTAATATTTAAGCGATCTACTCCTTCTCAAGTTACAGCAGCTACTTCCAAATATCCCAGACATTAATGTACAGAATCAAGAATAAAAACAAGATAACAGAAGAGTATAAAAAATAAGCCTTTTGCGTCCTTTAAGCACATGCCCATATGCCACTCTAAACAGAAACACTGCCAGAAGTTTAGTTACATGGTGGGAGAATACAAGTGAACCAGACTGACAGATCTGGACAGGTTACATCTGTTTTACTTTTTCTTTCATTTTTACATGACCAAGAAGGGTGAAGAATACAGAGTGCTTGTCCCAGTGTTCTGTCAGAAACGAAATGAGGCTTCTGTTCTCCCACCAGTGTAGATGAACATCAATCACAAAACCCTCAAAAAGGCATAAAACAGTCCCTCAGTGTTATTAGAAAGCCAGAATTAAAAGTTTATCAAGATGGAAAGAGCAGATCCTCAAGGGAGAAGGGATTTCATGTGCAATCAGTAAATCCTTCTCCAGGCACCTCAGTGTGACTTGCAAGGCAGTGAGAAAATCAAAAGAGCCACTACCTAAAGAGAAACATACAGTGAGTGTTCCCAGCAGACGTCCTAGAAAAAGCCCTTGGTGGGATAAAGTGTCAATCCCTTCTCGCCTCCTCTTGGTTTCCCTGAAGCAAGGGGAAGAAAAGATAAGGGGAAAAAAACATAAAAGAGAGTATGATGTTTGCATTACTGCTTATTGCAAAACATATTTGTGTGTTCTGGAGAAAAAGTTTCCTTTGGCTTTTCACAGAATCTCTGCAGTGATGTATGTTAGTTGGCTGTCTTGGCTTAGGACAGGCTGAAGGCAGAAAGATCAGACTGATATATCAGTACAGAGGTGTATCCCCAGAGCTCCTGAGCGACCCAGGCCGGAACTGCAGTTGCTGAATTTTGGCAGAGGCAACACTGAACTGCATTTCACTTCTGATAATCCCATTTTGGTTGTTGGAACTTGGCCATGGGGAATAAAAACATGACTGAAGCATCTCATTATTCCAAGTCTGCCTGGTGCCAATGCAATGCTTTGGAGCACTGGCCTGCAAGTCCTACTTCTAGCAACTCAACAATGGAAAGGATGCAGAGTAACAACTTTTTCCTCCCACTTCCTCGCTGGTGCTGCTGGAAAATGTATTTCCAGCCCTAGGGACCACTATCATTTCCTAAAATGTCCAAATGCAGAAGCAACTGCACAGAGGTGAGGCAGTGGAGAGAGAAAGCAGTCACAAGTCAGGGTTAAGACACTGACTAGAGGGAGACAGGGGAAGAGTTGCACCCATCATCAGTTGCACCCCTAATCACCAGGGACCTCTCCCAAGGTCACCATACCCCTGCTTAGACGCTCAGGAAGCAGATGGATAAAAATGCCAAGAAAATATTCTTCCCCTTTCACTGTTCCTCACACCTCTGATGTCATTGTCATTCTGTTGGAAATAAGTATTTTTGTTGCTAATTAAATAACTCATGGCATTGATGGAGATGGAGGAGAGCAGCCCTCCAGGCCAGAACTGCTGGGCACAGGCACCTTCTAGTCCATTGCCTGTAATGGATGCAGCAAGGGGAACACAGCCTTTCCTGTCATGAAAAGAAAACCCTGCTTCAAGCTTCTGAAGGGCTGTTACAGGCTGTGGCATCATGAAACTCAAGCCATAGGCCATATAAATATGTATGCAAATGTGCATAACTGCATTTCAGACAAAACTGCTTACCCCCCAAAATGCATCTACAGCAGGAGGTACAGAAAAGAAAAAATATTCTGATCTTTGCATATAGTAAAAGCAGGTTAACAAAGTCAATATCTCTCACTTTGCCTCACCAGTGTTGTCAAACTGTCCAGAAAAACCTTTCCACAACACAGCACTTCAAGAACTGTGACATCCAAGCCACACCTGCTGAAGAATACCATTCCCTGAGTTTACTGTTAAATTTCTTTCTCAAGGAGAAGATATGCCAATTAATCTGACTCAAACGTGTATTTTTATAACTGATATGACATGAAGCTATCATTGTTCAAATCATGTCTTTTGTACTACGTTAAAACATCAGATCACCACCTGCGTGCTGGCTATACTGCAGGACTGACAGGCTTTTGTTCTCAAAATGGGAGGGAAGCTGGAAAGGGAGACAAAGCAGCCATCAGAGGAAGGGGATTGAGATGCACAGGAGCCAGAGGAAAAGCAGAGAAAGATGGAAGATCAATTAATTATCTGATCCTGGTGAGAAAACAAGTACAAATGTGGTCTCTAAAGTTAACAGTGTTGGTGGCAGCAAGGAGGCTGATCGATAGATGCTAGTGATGGTGTGGGGAGGAATGTGGTGCTATGTGTTAGGAGCCCAGCACAGTGGACAGGGCAAAAGTCCCCAGATTAGAATAAAGCAGCTTGAAGGTGACAGATTTCATTGTGGAAGGTGATAAAATTCCATGTGGCGCATTGCAAAACAAGGGATGGAGCTTAGCCCGCAGTGAGAGAGAAGTAGTAGAGAGGTGGTTTTTCCTTTTCTGCTCTGGAAACTAGTAGAGATGTGGGTGACAGGTTTCCTCTTGCCTGACACATGGCACACAGAGCCACCCTTCAGGAACTGAACCTCCATATTTCCATCCATGTGGTGGAAGTGCCACAGAGCAGCATCTCCCACAGATGGGCACCACAGCAGGAAAAAGTGAGGGCTGTCACCTATAGAGACAGGCCTGTAGCAGGATGTGTGTCAGCACAGGCAAAATGGTCATAGCTCCTTCTCCTGTTCATGCTTCATTTAACCAGGGTCTACCAATTTACTGAGATGATCTCTAATGAGGGTCACACCAGCGTGGGCCCATCATGAGCAAGGTGTCTCAAAAGCTTCAAGCTTTGTATTCCAAAATGACCTCTGATGTTGTTACAGCCATCCAGCAAAATTCTGGCCTACACTACCTTTTACACTTTTCTGCAGCTGCTTTATGGGAGTGTTCAGTGTCATGGTTTAGCAAGGAGTTGCCTTTGCATGGTAACAGGGGGAGCGGGTTGCAGTGAATACCCAGTAAAAGTTTATGGACTCTCCCCTGGCTCCTGGGTTCAGACCCACTCCCCAGCCCGGCTGGGCCGATCTGGCATCTCTGCCATCACTATTTGGGGATGGGAATTTGAAGTGCTTGGCAGGAGGTGTAAGGGTGGTACAATATGGGGGTGACCATGCGGACCCCACAGTCGGAGAAGGAGGAAGGAAGGAGCATCAGACCAGAGACCCCTCTGCAAGCTGTGGTGAGAGTGCAGGCGGTACCCCTGCACCCTATGGATGGCAACGGCAGAACTGAGAGCCAGCAGCAGCAGCAGCTCCATGTGAGTGTGCCCGGATGGGCTGGAGACTGTGTGAGGAGGTGGCCATGGCACAGGACACGTTGGAGAGCCTGTGCGCCGCAGAGCAGCCCCACACGAGAGGCAGAGAGGAGCTGCACATCGGACCAGTCCGTGCAGGGCTGCCGGGTGTGTGAGGTACTCCATGGACTTGCACGGATGACTGGTGCAGAGCCCACCTGAACCTGAGGAGAGATAAATGGCAGAAGCTATCAGGAACAGACTAACTCAAACCCCCACTCCCTGCCCCCCTGGGCCGTTCAGGGGGGACGGAGGTATAAAACACCGGGATCAGGGCTCTGAGCCCGGGTAGAGGGGAGGAGTGGGGAGCAGGTAGTCTTAAAGGGCTGGTCAGGCTCTTCATCTCTGTACCATTCTGTGTTGTTTTGTTTTGGTTATGTTTGGGGGTTTTATGTTTTAGTTGGTATTAAATTATTTTGTTTTCTTCCCCAAGCCAAGTAGCCTGCTCTGTTTTGTCCTGCACCTTAAGCAGCAATTAAGCCCTCCCTGCCCTTTAGCACTCCTCAAGTCTTTGGTACTTGAGGCTAATCGTGGTCTTTTGTTCCCTGATGGGCCTAAACCATGACATTCAGTCAGGACAGAGATCATCTTTTTTGGTCTAATAGAAGTTCAGCTTGGTCTGGATGCTGCTCTCAATCAAGCTGCTTGAAATGCAGGAAAGACTCAGCAGCAGAGATTTGAAAATCAAAGCCTGAGTCTAAACTAGCAATTAGATCAGTCTCAGAATATTTTTAAGTCAAATCAATCCATACCAGAATTTCAGTCACAGTGCGCTCATGCCCACACTTCTCCCTTCCTCTCCCACAACGCAGGGCTGTGATCCAGCTTTACTGTTTGCTTCATCAGAATATGCAAGGAGAGTAGTGACAATACGTCTCCTAAAATGCTTTATCAGTTTTGCAAAGCCCCAGTTCATCCTCCTCTTGTGGATGTATTTACATATTGATGTATTTATTTGACTTTCTCCACCAGGCATACCCCATAAGATTAAACCATTTTTATTTACAATGACATTAGGGTTGCAGCTCCTAACAAGTGAGCCAAGATATAACTTTGCATGTGCTTTCAGATTGATGCGTGAACAGGCAAATCAGCCTTGTCAGCGATTCTGGAGCAGCCTGGGGGGAGGACTGGTTAAACCCCATCTATACAAGCCAGTCAATACCTGCTGCAATTGGGAAAAATGAATTGGGGTGGTGAGAGGCACTAATACACATAAGGGAAAGATAATGAGCCAGCAGAAGGAGTGATGGATAAAACATGGAGGAGACATTTTGCCAACAGAGCTCACCTTAAAAGATTGATATTTCACAGTACTTTGTGCTTCCTGGGAACTTGCAGGCTCCTGGGAGTTGCCCCTGCTCCATCTCACCCATCAAAGTCACCTTTTAAAAAAGAGCAAAGCTGTTCCTCACTGAGGGGTACCCTTGGAGGAAAGGAGGATGAGAGGAGAAGGGAGAAATACCTTGTGTGATGAAAGTCAGAAAAAGGTAATTTATGAGAGGCAAACTGAAGCCCTGCTGCCGAGGTGATGCTCAAGGAAAGATGCTAAAGCCGTTTCCACAGAGTGTTTCCCTAGGCAGATCTCAGTGGAACATCTCTTGTCTTTCTTCTCTTCATTAGCATCTGATAAGCCTGCACACGTCAACAGGCTCTTGTCCATACCCTCTCCCTTCTCCTTCAAACTTGTTGATATCTCTGAGGAGTTAGCATCGAGGTGACATGCCTGTGCCAGTGTCATTCCATGTGCCAGGCTGTGGGTGGAGGGGACACATCATCCTAAGGGAACAAAATGCTGAGTTCTTCTTAACACCCCACTGTTCCTGCCTTGGCCCTCTGTAGCCATCACATCCAAACCTTGGTGCTCACTGAACTGTCAGCAGCACTGGTTCCCAGGGAAAGCAGCTTCCATTGAGTTGTGTGGCTCTACTGCAACCCAAAATGGACACCTACAGATGTACAGATCTGGAGCACATGTTCCTGTCGGTTTCTCTTCCTCCCAGCAGATGAAGTGTGTCCATCAGGACATTTTAGGCTTCCTTAAACACAAGAGCTGAAAAGTCAGTTGTGTCTTTAGACCTGAATAAACACGACACGCTACTGCCTCTTCCTGACAGCAATCTCATCCAGTGCTAGCGTTGTTCATAGCATCTCTGACATTTCAAAATGCTATTTAGAGACCTGGATGGGAATTTAGTTTTGAAGGTTTCTACTGAACATTGTTATATAAATATTCTGCACCACCTGCCTGTGGGTTTAGTAGTGCATAGCCAATCTGTGCCTTTAATTAAATGGGCAGAGGCAGCCCAAGGAAGGAGCATGAACCAGCAGTCTAACCATTTTAAAAGTCGGCACTTGTCTCCCTATTAATTCACACCTTGATCTTTTGCATAATGCTATCGCCAGGCTAATTAATCACAAGTGCAAGTTCAAGCATTAATTGTAACAATGAATCTTTTTTTTTTTTTGGTCTGTGCCTGGCCATTTCTAGCCTATAGGAATGCAGCTACTCCCGTTGCTTTTATAATTATTATAAATATAGAGACAGTAGCATGCACTACATTTTGTAGGCATTAAAAAAAGACATGGTATTTGGCCCAAAGCATTAGCAATCTGGTGCATATTCCAGGAAATGATGAAGGCATCTCACTGACAGTGTGAAAATGGGTTTCCTGGATCATTTTAATTCAGGAAACTTTATGAATGTGATAGGTAAAGCCAGTGACTGCAGCTCTCCTGGTTAATATGCTTCGGCAGTTCTTGGCCGCTCACAGCTTATCCAGACTTCCAAGGTGCACAACAGTTCATGCTGCCCAGCCTGTCTTTTCCCCACTGGAGTATTACACAAGATAGGATGACTCTCAAACGCAGATGGTTGAGGGGAAAAAGCTCTGTGACCTCTGTGCCTTCAGGCTCAGACTCAGCTGGAGCAAGATCAACAGAAAGTCTTGAGGTCTAGATTAAGAGAAGGGATGTTGTGAACCTTCAGTGGTGAGGCATGTGCTTGAGACTCTCTGTGCAGCTGGAGCTGCCAGGTTGACAGTGGTGGGTCCTGGTAAAGAGACTGTGGACTCTGAAGGCTCACAGGACAGACAGTCACTATGCAAGACATGGGTCCAGCCTCACCAGGGCAGGCAGAGGCACAGACAGGAGCCAGCATGGGGAAGCCAATGCCGCTGTAGACTTTGCTGAGGGGAATTTGAAGCCATTATGGGAAGCCAACGCTGATGTAGCATTTGCTGAGGGAAATCCAGAGCCATCCACCCTGGTCCTGGGTGAGCTAGTACCTCCTCCTGGCATGGGCACAGGGATGGAAACACATTTCGATGTACTGCATAAAGGGTAGGAAGAACTGCTGATGGTGCTGTTCTGAGAGATTAGATTAGATTAGATTACATGACTAATGTACATTATGTGTCCTTCCCAGGCCAAACCACCTGCATACACAATGTGTGGCTCTGATGTGGGGTTGACAAGTTCAGGCAAATGGTTCAGGACTAATTTTCAGTGTCAGACTGGCAGAACACACTCCAGGCAGAGGCTTTTGATGCTGTGGAAGACAAAGGTATGACAACAGAGCTTTTTAAGGAGAAAACAAAGGCTAAAAATTTGAAACACTATAAAAACACAGTTTATCATCCAAACTACGGTAAATATCTCCTTTCTTTGCTAGCATAGAGGTTGGGCAGAAGAAGTGGCTGAAGGAGAGCTCAAGGTGAGCGCCCGTTATTTACTGCTGCTGCTGAATAAAGCAAGCCTCTGCGCTGTGTTTTCCTACAGGACACCAAAAGCTCTGGACTGCTTAACAGTCTGGTTAGTTGTTATTTTTTCCCCTCCTGGGGTGCATTTTATATGCTATTCCACTGAAATGCAGTACCATTATTAATTGTTCACAAACACATAAAACACATGGTGTTCTCCTTTGCCACCACCTTAGTCCCTGCAGATCAAATGGGGGAGAACTGGAAAAGCCTACCAAGAGGGAAATTGGGAGAATAACATTAAAAAAATCAAAAAGGATCTGTGGGTCTTTTTCTTCTTTTTTTTTTATATTTAAATATAATATATTTCTCTCTGCCTGTTTAACAGCATAGGCTTGTTTGAACTTCCTGGGGAAGCCAAGAGCATTGAAGATAAATTGGCAGGCTTCAATCTGGCTGCTTTTCCTTATTATGAGAAAACACACTCTTGTCTCCTTGTCTAAGGGTAAGAATTCTTCATCTCATATTGTGTTTGTACAGAAGCGTGAAATGTATCCTGAATGTGTGGTCTTCATCCACACTTCACAATGTGAGAACAAGGGCAGCGAGACATGTAATGAGAATGGGGATACCACAAAAGCTGGGCTCTGGCACTGTATTCACCATACCCATCATATTTAAAAGGAAAACCTGAGGCATGTGTTTCCTCTGAGATGCTTGGAGACCTGGGTTTGTGAGCCTGTGTCGCTGTAGGAAGCTCCTGCCTTCCTTTCCATAAATGTTCCCCCTGCTGCCTCTGAATCACCAGATAATCTGGAGACCCGTGGGAAGGGAATTAAACAGTGGTTGTCACGATGCCATGTTCTGCTCACTTTATTTGCTTTAAATGACCATGAAAGCAAAGCTGGGGGGAGATGGGAGGAAAGGGGAAGAAAACATACAAGTGAAAACTTAATTGAGCTGCTGAAATGTCTTTAAAGGAGCATTATGGGCTGGATTGTGGTGCCTCAGCTCCCACTGGTGGCATTTGCTCACCTGAGTGGGCATCTGATTAGGCAGTTTGGTTTTGACACTTTCTCTAAATGATCTGTGTCTCTTGCTGCTGATTTGGAGCTGAGGACAACAAAAGCTCTGGGGACTTAACAGAGTGTTTGAGAAGACTGCACTCTCCAAAAGTGGCCAGGATGGGACCAGGCTGCAGTATGCCTGCAGCAACGCCGCAATGATACCACTGAGGGCTACAGGGTTTGTGTCCTTGTCTCATGGCAGGGTTTGCTACTCCAAGAAGAAGTGTCAAGATCAAGAGGGAAAATGCTTTGCACCAGGGGGGAAAAACAGTGTACTCTCTCTTTCCTCCAAGAAGCTTCACTCCTGTGCAGGAGGAAGAAAGAACCTGTTCTACTCTCTTCATGGCAATGGATATACAAAGGCCCCTCAGGCACTAGGTGATAAAAACAGCTGAAGTCACAAAGTGGTCTTGGTTAGACACTGTCTCTGGGTAGAGCACGTACAGAGTTGGGCAGCAGCCAGTCTGGGAAAAGAGAGCAAATGGAGATACAAGAGTGCCACGAGAACAGGAGGGAACTTCTCAGGGAGGTAGCCAGCAAAAAAAAGACCAAAACACGGGGAGAAGACTCTAGGAAGGAAGAGGGAGGAACTGCCCTGAACAACTGCCTGGAGCTTGAATCTAGGAGATAGGAAGCAACCAAAACCAAAGATGTGGAAATGCAGGTACCACAAATAAGCACAAACCAAGCCACCCATACCTGAAGGATAAGCCAGTGCAGGCCCGTGTGGGGAAACAGGCTCAAGAGATCTATCATAGGAGCTCAGGGATCTGACAGGGAACCTGCTGGGCCTGCTGGAACAGCTCTACTTGAGCTAATCTCCAAATAGAACAGAACTTGCCTCTGGCTTGTTTCACCTGAATTTTATTATGAGTCCAATATGCACCAATATGCATGTGAGTAAATAAAGACATGTTCCTCTATTCAGTCTTCTACTACATCTTAAAATCCTCTGACCTCCAGGAAACTCTATTAAAAACCCTTCATGAAGGATCCCTGTATCTTTAAGAATAAGTGATGGGTCTTGTGCAAATCCAAGCAAAGCCATACAGAAGGAAGGAGAGCGGAGCTACTCTGCCCTGTTGTGTGTGTCCCTCTTACCATGGTCGGGCATTGCACATGGTCTACAGATCCTTTCTATCCATTTCTCAAATCTCCTCCCCGGACAGGGGCCTACCCCAGCTGCCCTGGGAAAGGATGCAGCACCTCACTATCATTTCTATGGATCCAGGAGTAGCTTTAAGGATGTCCTATCTCCCACTCAGCTTCACTTGCCTCAGGTTTTAGATGTTTCCTCAGGTGCCTTCCAACCAAAGGAGCTTCCATGACCCTGGTGCTCTGAAATCCAGGAAGGTAGCAAGGGTAAGGAGGGATACACACTCTAGTTTGGCTGGGAAGATAATTAAAAGAGCATTCAAAGATGAGAGGAGGGATAGAGACCATCCTCAGCACCTCTGGCTCCACTGGGTCTCACTAGCTCAGCACTTTCTGGGAATTGCAGTGCTGCCAAATGTCGACTGGGCCCATGACAGGAGATGAATAAAGCCAATAAAGTTCTTATTTCTGGCTATAAAAATAATAATGAAAAGCAGACAGAAATGTGGGATAGGCTGCCCAAAGCTTTTGTAGCTTGCATTAAGGTGAATGTAGAAGGATCTACCTTCAATTATCTTCCCTTCTTATTTTCTCCTGCCTGTATGTCATGAGCAATAGGCCTGAAATTAAGCAGTTGGATGGTATTTGTGTGCAGTCAGAAGTATTCTTCAATTCCTGTCAAAAAGACTCTCATTTATTTTGCATGACCTTTTCCTTTTGGCAGCACCAGAGCTCCCCAGCCATAGCCCTTCCTCAGAGTCTGTAGCGCCGAGCCAACCCCACTCTGAGCTCAGGTCTCAAGAGCCAGATCTGCAAACCAGAGCAGCTCAACTCTCCCTGAAAGCCAAGTCACCTTCTTTTAACAACATCTATTTTGCCTCTAGCCCTGCAAGGGAGAGCTCTTGTTACCGTGTCAAAGGCAGCCCTGCTTCCACGTACCTCTTTCCCCAGAAGTACAAACATGCCCATGCTTTCACGTCCTGTGTTGCTAAAGACCAAGTTCTGAATATTGATTTCCTTCATGCTATGCTGTACCAGCCTGAGGATATTTGGCTGAGGCATGCTGAATAGTTCTGAGATTTTGAGATGTATTTCTGTGAAAAAATTTGCTACACAGAGGCTATCAGAACTGCCTTTATCTCCACCTGCAACAGTAACACCTCTCCTCTGAGGAAGCTCTGTATGAGGTACAGATCCCATCACACCAACAGCTCTCAAAGTGTGGACTCATAGCCACTCTGGGTCCCGATTTAGAGTGGATATTTATAAATAATTACCTGGGTTTCCACTCCTTTTAATCTAGGATGTAAGCGAGCTCCTGGGCTGCATCCATTAGAGGTCCTGAATGACCCACAAAACTTGAGAGAAAGCAATGGTTATCTCTCTGACACATTGGTGCCTTCGCCATTCAAGAGTCTGAGATTGAGCTTCAGCACCTGCTGGAGCACTGCAGAACAGAAGTGCTGTGCTAGGAATGCTGGCACCTGCCTGCGAACACCTCGTCCGGCTCTGGGTAAGCTTGAAGATCCAGCTTGCTCCATGGCAACCACAGCAGCCCTGATGAGATCCAGGTTAGTAACTGAAAAGAAACATTCAAAATGTATATTAACACTGTTTTACAAGGTGGGCAGTGCCACAAAGAGAATGTCCAGCATGACTGTCAATCCTTCTCCATATGATGGCATGAAGCAAAGTTTCCTTATTGTGGTGAGCTTCAATGCAGTAGCTAGCCCCTAAACATCTCATATAGCCAGGAACAAAAGCCTTTCTGGAACAATAATGTCTTCAGCCCAGAAACTGTCTCAGTCTGCAAGGGAAACCCTTCTGCTGGACTTCTGAAGGCTGAAGAGTTCACTGCTGATCTAAACACCAGCAAGTTGCCTAGATGCCACAAGGCATGATCTGATTACACTTGTGCAAATAATCTGGCACCAGACAGTGACACACACATCTATGCATTTAATAATTCTGTTTTACCAAGCCTTAACCTCAGTTTCCAGAGACTGGGGACATACATTGAAGGTGAAAAGCGTTCCTGGAAACTGGCTATTTTTCAGAGACATATTTACTACATGTTCCAACAGCCATGATTCAACAAATAGCAATATTATGTACAGCAATATTACACTGGGTAAAAATATCAGGGATAAAAGAAGGGCGAATCTTCTATTTCCATTTTATTAAGTACTTTTATCAGTGATCTAAATGATGCTATGTAAATGCTTGTGGTGAAGTTTGCAGGTGCCAATAAGATTAGTAACAGGGAAACAGCAAAGCTGGATTATCAATATACAGTGACCTGAAATAACTGAGGACTGGCTACATTCCAGTGAAACGTGATTTAAAAAGTCAAATGCAAGGTAAGATATCTGAAATGGGAAATTCAGGTTACACTTGCAGGACACTGCCTTGGAAAGGAGTTGCTTTGAGGACTTAGAGGACATCATAGAGATCTGCTGTAGCCCTAAAGCTGCCGTGAAGGGACTTTCCTGGTCCCTGGGTGTTTAGAAGGGACAATCAGAGAACCCAACCCTCCGGTGACAATCTGCTCAAAAGTTGTGTTCCAGCCAAGTTCCTTCTATCCGGGAGAAAGAGAAAACAGAAGCAATTCAGAAAAAGCCAGATGCTAGAGCTGGGAAACAGAATCTGTCCATTGTGCTTCTGAAGGAGCCCAAGCCTGCTGGCTTATGGATGATGTGACTGAGACAGGATCTGATCATTGCCACAGGCACTCATATGGAGGAAGGCAACAGTGAGAGAGAGCTTTTGGGTACCACAGTGCCTCTTCCAAGACAACTGCAAAAGCTGGCAATTAGAAATTTAACCTTGAAATAAAACATAATGGCAACAGCAGTAAAGGCTGTTTAGTGCAGGAAAAGCTTGCCAGAGAACCAAGTGAGACAATGAGATTAGCTGTCTCTCAGAAGGCTCTCTTTGCCTCTCCTTATAGGTGATATTATATAGGTGGTTTATCTAATCCCTAGATTACTATGATGGAGTGTTGTTCTTGCACGAACTGTGTGGAGCAGGCATTTCTTTGTATTTGAGGGAAAGGACGAAGCACTGTAGAAAGGTTAGGGTAGCCTGAAAGACTTTTCCTAGTTGCCTGGAACTCTTCACTGTGCTCAGGGGGGGATACTTACACTGCTTAAGCTTTACATACTGTAAGATATATGACTGTCTCTTCCCGAATTAAGCAAACACACTTGCCCTCCTGCTAAGCTGAAAATCACAGTATCAGTTTCTCCAGTCCTCACCAAATCCTCACCAGTCTGGCTCTGGAGAAAATGCATAAAGAACCCCTGTCTGCTCATAGTTTCAGCTGGGGAACTGAACAGATATCAGTGAGGTTTCAGGGGGTAACAGAGCAGAAACCAGCTCAGCATGCTCATCTTCTCAAGCTAAGTCTGTCCTTCTGTTTCAATAGATTAGCTCTTCGACTGCATTTCCCCTTGCACAGTGATGCCAGCCTGGCTACAGCAGCAGTGAGCAGCGAACAGCGGGAGGCCTCGCTTCAACCAGCACCAACTCCCACATCTCTAACAGTGGCAGCTTTTGTTCTTCTGGTTCCTGTCTGATCTCTCCAACTCTGTCTTACCGCACTCTACATTCCTCCTTCAAGCGCCCTGCCTGTGCCCCCCTTCCCCCACAAAGTAACTGCATCAAACAGTGTACGACTTTTCTATTTGAAATCCAGACATAGCATCTGAGTAAAAAAAAAAAACAAAACTTAATCCCTCATCATGCTAATGCAGAAGGGTCTTTTTTCCATCTTTGCCTTGTTTTTGCAAGCTGAACTGTCAGAAGTGAAAAGCCACCTTCTGTTTGAATATGCAAGGAGCACATAGACTTGAACAGTGTGATACAAGGAGTGTACTTTACAGAGAGAATAAACTCATAAATCTAATCTTAACTGTACATCTTCCTGCCAAACTGAGGCTGAAACTCATGTCATAGGTAATGAGTGAACTATACTTTTCACTCCTCTCACTTGATGCTGTACCCCACACAGTACTCTAACTTTTGGCTCCTAAACCCAAAGTCATCAATGGGAACCAGACAACTTTTTCCTCATGTAGGCTCGATCTCGGGTACTAGCGTGTCCAGATAGTGCTATTGCTTCCCTTGGGGGTAACAGCAATGCTAATCACCAAATGAGCAACTTCCAGATTGCAAAATACTGCTTCCCTGAAACAAAAACTTTTCAGAGTGAACACGCTATACAAACACTAACATAGGCTGTGCATGTTCAGATTAACTTTCATTAGCTGTTTCCAGGAATGAGGAGCTGGTTTGACCAGCTTCCTTCAGACTCTTCTACAGTTGTATCAAGTGTTTGTTTTATTTTAAAGCCCTTTTGAGGTGACTCTCCTGACCTTCCTCATTTACTACATTTAGGCAAATGCTGCAGAATTAGATTCCTTTCAGACAAAGCTAAGTGGCAAGAAGAGCAACAGAGCTCCCAGCTGTTCCCAACTGAATGTTCAAAGCCACATGGCCAGATCATACCTATTTCAAGCAGGTCCCCTAAAAAACATGAAGCAGATTGACATCAAACCTTTTAGTCCCAAGATCTACTCCTGCTGCACCTTGCTGCTTCCTAATGCAGATGTAACTGCTACGAAGCCTCTCTCTGCATCCATTTATCTCCCTGCAAGATCTCATGGTGCCTCCTGGACAGCCTTTGCAGTACAGAGTCACTTTCCAATAATTAGCTAAAATTTTCCCTCATCCCACTCTGTTCTGGTATTGTTTGTTGCCAAGTTTTGTAGTAATTGGGTACAGGGGTGGCTTCTTTATAAAAAGCTGCTGGAATCTTCCCCTCTACCTGCCAGTGCCAGTGCCAGACAGCTCTGAGATGGACCCACTAGCAACCAAGGCCGAGACAATTAGAGATGAAGGGAATGCTTCTGTGACTAACATACTTGAGATGAGGAAGAAAGTACTGTGCAGGTGCTTAAACTGCAGCAGAAGAGGACATCTCTACAGAGAGCGAGGTCAGTGTTGAAGGAACAGGAGGAGTACTCAGTCACTGGGCACTGGAGCAGAGATTCGCTTACAACCTGTGGTGCAGTCCATGGTGAGGCTCTGCCCCTGCAGCCCATGGAGGTCATGGTGGAACAAAGATCTACCAGCAGCCCAGGGAGCACACTATAGTGGAGCAAGTAGATGACTGAGGGAGGATGTGACTCCTTGGGAAGCCCGTGCTGGAGTAGACTTCTGGCAGGACTTGCAGACCTGTGGAGAAGAGCCCAGGCCAGACCAGGTTTGCTGTCAGGACTTTTGAACCCATAGGGGACACACGCTAGAGCAGTTAGATCCTAAAGGACTGTTTCCCCTATGGATGAGACTCACATTGGAGCAGTTTGTGAAGAACTGTGGGAAGGACTCATGGTGGAGAAATTGGTGGCAGCCTGTCTCCTGTGGCAAGGACCCCACACTATACAAGGGGAAGTGTCAGGAGTCCTCATCCTGAGGGGAAGCAGCAGCAGAGACCATCTTTGGTGAACCGACCATGATCCCCATTCCCCATCCCCTGTACTGTTGTTGTGGGGGAAGTGGAAAACCTCCAGGATATGGAAGAGGAAGAAGGGAGAAGTAGGGGAGGTATTTTAAGATTCAGGTTTTATTTCTCATTTTCCCTACTCAGTTTTGGCTATTAATGAACTGAAACAGTTCTCCCCAAACAGTCTGTTTTGTCTGTGATGGTAATTGCTCGGTGATCTCCTGGTCATTATCTTGACTTGTGAGCCTTTTGTCATATTTTCTCTACCCTGTCCAGTTTATTTGGGTGAATGATAGAGCAGTTTTGGTGGGCACCTGGCACCCAGCCAGGGTTAGACAACTACATCTGATTAAACTGAACAAGATTTGCTCTAGCAGGAGCTGGAAGGTGGTATGCTTAGACACCACAACTTATCTCATTGTCAAGTGAGTGTAGCCTTCAGAGGTCTTTTCCCTGGAAGCCTGTCTTGGCTCAACAAGAATCTGAATGAAAAAAAAGCCAGGGCTGAGGATAGATTGAGAAGCATGTGTGCTCATGCTGGAGGCACGGAAGGAAACAGAAGGTCAGGTGAATTCCCATTAATTTTTTTTTAATTATTTTTTTTCTGAGAAGTTATTGTAGTGTTAATTTCCTGAAACAGTTTTCTCTCAGCTGTTGCATATATGACCAAATTCTTTGCGAGATTATCTCTGGTACATTACCTGTCATGCTCAGGTGACACCTCGTATAAGATGTTCATTCACTAGTTATTTTCCAATTAGCATGTATCTATCTGTGGTGTGATGAGTAATCTCATACAGAGAGAGATAATATTTATTTGCCTGGCCTTAAAACAGGTTACTTTGATTTCTAATGTGTCAAACAATTGCAAATCCTAACCAACCAAAATAAGAGGTAACTGGCTAGTGTCAAGCCTAATTTCACTAAACAATGACATCATCAAATTCTCCTGCCAAGGCTGATTTTGAATTGTCAGTAGGAATGAATTATACCTACTGCACTGGAATTTCAGATGTCTTCACTTTTATCTTTGATTTATTTATCAGATTTATTTTGTGGCTCACATTTTAATATTTTTGCCCTTCTGTTAATGACAACAACTGTCTGAAAACCTGCAGTTCGGCATCTCAGTGGTGAGGAAATTAGGACTGCGGCATCTGAGCATGTTGTAAGTGTAAATGGGCACCTTCGACACTAACTCTAGAATGCAGGCATTTGCTACCCCAGAAGATTGCTCCCATTGCAGAAATTTCAAACCAAAAGCATTGCTTTTCTGTCAGAAAAGTCTCAGAAGCTGATTTACTTCAGAGACCAAAATAGAGGAAAACTCCCTCTCCTGTTATTTTCTCTCATCCCTTTCACAGTCTCACGCAATGAATCAGATGCTAGTACATCTTCCAAAGATTGAACATTTCTTTCACAGACTGGCAGAAAGAGGAGCATATGTAACATTGTCCCTAGAGCAGCACAGCTACCGCACCACTCTTAAAAATTGTGTGGACACACTAGAAGGAGAAGGTTTTATTCCCATCCAGTTTCCCCTCCTTCCACTGCAGGTAGTCAGGAACAGGTGAGTTGTTACTCAGAGACAGAAATACAAGTGGTCTCAGGTTTAATTGCCTATCAGCTACACACAGTTTGGGTGTTTTTATATATCATATTAGAACATGGCCAAACAGAATATGTAACGTTTTATATACTATAATAAAATGTGACCATCCCCAGTACCCTCTATCAAACACTGTTGTGCAAAGGTTTATGGAGAGAGTGTATTAAGGACTCAAAAAATTAAGAAATGAAGGAAAAATATCTCTCTGTCCTCCAGATGGTGATTCCTCTCACCTCCGCTACATCTTACAATACAAACCTGCTCATCTCCTCTGACAAGACTCCAGTTCATACCTCCAGTTCCCTGTTAAATGTGCAGTAATTGCCATGGATCATCTCGGTCCATTCAAGATCACACAGCACGTTTGAGTCTCCTTACATAATTTATCCAGATTATACTGCCAAAAAGCAATTTCTCTGTAAAGAAAGACCAGTAAGTCTTGCCTGATCCTTTAGCTCTATATCATCTGCAAATTTAATGATCCTACATGTTGTGTAAATCTTTCATACAGATATGCAAGGGCCCCAGCAGAGGTGCTGCTTCTCAGTCACCTACTCTTTGACATCCTCAGCTTCAAGCCACGATTCTGCCCTCTTGCCAGTATTTTTACCCTTTTCAATAATAGATTATTTTAACCTACATTTTGGGGGTTTGTACTATAATCTATTACATGAGATTTTCTTAAAACCTTCTGGACAATCAGATAGATTTATGTTATCATAAGTGATCAAATTAGTCTGACTTGATTTACCTGCCATATATGCATGCTGACTCACTCCTAATACAGTAAATGTATTCTTTCTAAAAAGTCAGCTGCAAACTAGCTGTAAATAAAGATTTCATAATAACAATGTTTATCTTGAACATTTGCGTCCTGTTGTTATTTCTGTTTTGATGGAGCATACACTTTTTTGCGTTATTTTGAGCATGGACCAGACAAAGAGAGAGGCAAAGGGTACATTTACAGGTACATATGAATTATCTCTCCCAGAAAGGGCTGCTACAGTCAAGGACACCTGTCTCCTTTCCCAGAGAGACACAGCACAAGAAATACTCAAAATAGAATTTCACCTGATCTGATTTTGTATGAGCCCTGTCAAACACACTGAGTAAGAGAGAATATGGAGCAGGAACAACAGTGAGGTCTGACTTGGTAGCTTCCAACCAATCACAGACAGCATCATCACCTTCTACATCTAATAAAACTGCTATTACAAAAACCCCAAAACTACTAAAAAAAACCTATTGCATGCTAAACTGTCCTCAATACAGAAAGAATTTCCTGACATGTAACCGAAATCTTTCCCATTGCAATCCAAAAGCATAATTTCTTGTCCTATCTCTGCCTGACAGGAGAGTTAGGTTCAACGGGGCAACTGAGAATTTTCTCTCAAATCAAAGCCTCCACTTCCCTTGCTCCACTGTCTGGTTGAGACCTGAAGTCCAGATGGACATTACAATCATGTTGAGAGATCTTTCTCAGTGAAGCAGGGCTTTGGGGGGAATTCGCTAGCTTGGGGTTTTTGGTAGAAAGTATTCCTTGCAAGACATGAGCTGAAGTCCAGAGAATTAAAGCCCACTGATATATTCACTCAAAATATGCTTTTCTCTTGTTTTTCTTGACCTCTCTGTCCTAGTCCATGGTGTCAGCTACCTGTCTCCTCCAGGTACCCCCTCTCCCAAGCTGAGAAGCTCACGAGACCTCCTCAAGTATTCTGGGTAAATCAAAATTCCTGCTTACTTTTTTTTAACCCAAAATAATGGTCTGTAGATAATAGTGCCCTTCAATACAGGGTTTGCCTGCATCTGGAAGCAATTGTCAAACCTCAAGGCACAGCCAAAGCCTGCAAGTCTTGCTGCTGACACAGTGCACAGGCTACTGTACTGTTGTATCATCTTTTGGGCATGTCAGAGCCAGCTTCTACTCCCACCTCAAGTATGATTTGCATGTTTAATACCCAAACTCTTCAGAGAAGAGACCAACTCATGTATTTCCCAGGGTCTAAACCTACCTTCAAACTCTTTTTGTTAATGAAGAGAACTTTTGTTCACTTTGCTGTTGGTTAAATGCTCAAGAGAGTTCTTTCACATGGGATTTAAAGACTGCAGGGGAAGGGACTTGAGAATTTGCTGCATAACACCTCTAAGTTAATTTTTGTCTTGTATAGAAGTGAAGTGTGCTTGCATAGAAGGATACTCATGCAGGTGTACCCTGCAGGCAGGCTGTTGGCTAATCTATCTGATACAGACAATCATTAAATTACGTTCTTAATTTTTACTATGTTCTTCAACACAGTGAAGATATATGCAACGTCCTGCTGAAGGCAAAGTGAGTCAAGTAGTTATTAAATGGTCACAGTTACAAGGTAGAACAAAGACCCAGTCTTTAAAGTATACATGGCAAACCAAGCCTTTTCCACTCTACAGTAACCCTCTGGAAGGCATCCCCACTGCTTGGCATGGTAATGTCAGCATAGCCAGAGATGAGATTTTTTTTTTCCTCTCACATATATTCTCATTTAGTTTCTCAGGGGAAAAAAAAAAAAATCAAGATCTTAGGGTTTTGTCTATTGTGTTTAGAAATAAATAGTTAACCATGATAGTCAGTGAGGCATTTCAAGAGTGCTGTGTTGGATCAGTTAATCAAGGGGATAAGACGTGGCCTTGGAGAAGAGGTAGCAGTGAGGCTTTGCTCCCAACCTGACAGAGGCCTCGATTTAGCAAAACTCTCAAGTGTGCAACTAAAGCTGAAGGCCACACTTAAGCATCATTGACTTCAAAAAGGTTTTAAGCAGAGGCTTTGATAAGTTGGGACCTCAGTCAAACCTAAGGACATCTAGGAAATAAGGAGGCACTGCTCATGTTCAAGCTATGTCTCCAAGCACAGGACACACAAGCCACTCCATATAAACCTCTCAATTAGTACATAATCTGAGACTGCCAGGAAATCTCAGTCTCTTCTCAATTAGCACCATCAAAGTCATGACAGTACTGTGGAAACCTCGTTAAATTGCATGTGATCATAGAAGCTAACCACGTACTGTATAATTAGTAAGAAAAATGAATTATTTAAGGAACTTGCATTTAACAAATAGTGCTGCCATTCTGATTGTAATTCAGCATTCAGCCACCATAAAAAGACGTTCTTATTAAGCAGGAAAATCTGCTTCTAAGACCTTGCAGATTTGTGATTTTTTTTTTTCCCCAGGGGTTTCAAACATAAAGTCCTACGTCCTTGTATAGATTTGAAGGTCAGTAGCCACAAGGTAGATTATCAGGGAAACTCATCTCTGGAGCAGGTTCCTAGATGGATTAAGCACAGCTACACACTGCTGTGAAAGAAGGAAAACAATCAAAAAACTAATGGAGAAAATTATGGTCTTTCTTTTATTTGCTTTTCTCTCTTCTTTCCCTTGTACATTTCCATAGTTCTGAAGACAGGCAATTAATTAATTACGTGTCTGAGGTAAAGACCAGTCCTCATAGTTGATGTTTCAGAGCTGATAGAATTTAGTTTCAATTTTATCACAGTAATCACAGATTCAGTAGAAATGCAGCTGGGAGGCAGCTGGGGTGGAAGTGGAAGAAGAGTTCATTTGATCATCTAATTGAGGTTTTTGAAATGGAGACCTGGACTAATACATGGAATTACCGCTCTTACCTTTAACTTCATCTTCTAAGCATTGAAGAGAGAGAGACCTGAAGCAATGCAGAGCTGAGGTAAGCTCTCACAACACAAGGGAAGGTTGTAAGACCATCCCAGCTCGCTCTCAGGAGCAGGTTAGCACACCTGAGCAGAATTGCACGTAAGCAAATGAATCTGCTCTCTCAGAAAGGCTGATTAAGTGGGGTGAACATAGACAGTCCTAAACTTGAACCAATTTTCTATCAGCCAACTCAGCAACACAGTCCTGAAGTTTTTGGCACTTCCATTCTGGCAGAAGCAACAGCAGAGCCAGCTCAGTCTGCCTGGCCTCTCTGCCAAGACAAGCCCTTCACTTCCCATGAAGCCCCACAGCTATATTTGCTTGAACTGAAAAGCTTAAACTAGGTAATGGCTGGTAGCCATGTGGGCTAGTGAGTGCATGTCATTTGTGAAGGATAAGAGCAAGAAACATCTCTCTGAATTTCTGTCATCATAGCCCAATTTTGCAACTTCCTCTGAAGCAAAGAGCAGACTCTGCTGGGGACAAGTGGAGAGGACTCTGGTGCACAAGGACTACACGGACATCCTCATCAGGATTGTGGCTCTAGGCTCTGCTCTATTGCCATTAGCTGGCTTAGGGAGGTCAGACAGGGAGCTACAAGGTCAAGTGTAATGAGCAAATGAAATGATGTGAAAAACAAGGAGTGAAGCAAACACACATTTGGTTTAACAGCAGCGTCCACTCACCTGGCGCCGGATGTTATAAAATATATCTTTATCTGATCGCCAGCACTGCTCATCACTCCATCCATGGGCCTATAAGGCAAATAAACCTTTGGGCAAGATGTGGAGAAAAAGGAAAGAGTGAAAACATCTTTGCTAGCTTTCTAGTGACAGAATGGATGGTAGAGAAAACTGATATTCCCCATACAGAACCCAGTGTTAAAGACTGGATAGGAAATGAGTCCTGAAATTATCATCGAATATTTCCCTAACATGCTTGTTCTTGAGGCCTTCAGTCATTATTATTTCTATGCAGTTGTGCCTTGAAGCACCTTTTTCTGGTACATACACTCACAGAATAAACCAGATATGTATCAAAACTGCTCCTAAGAAACTCCAGTACTGAAGAATCTCCCTCTTCAGCTCCAGGAAATCTGTTCACTCTAGTACTGTTCCTACCACTTTCCCAACACCTACATTGAACATCCTTTGCTATACATTAAATCCATTCTTGTCCTTCACTACCTGGCAAATGTAAATAACAGATCTGTTCCTCCCTCTTTGCCAGAGCATCACAGGTATCTCCTAAGTTGTCTCTTGACCAAACACTGCTAGTTCCTTCAGCCTGCTCCCTGGGAAAAGCATTCTCTTAGATTTATGATCATTCCAGTCTGCTGCTCTTCTCTCTGGTGTGTGCATCTCCTGTCTTCCCACTGAGGCTTTGCCCACACTAAACAAGCAGGGACTGTTTTACATATCTCTCAGGTTCAAGTTCTATTTCATAGAGTGAGTAAGACATAGAAAGATATGGTCAGAGGTGCAGGGTAAAGACAGAAGAGCCCTGTCTCTGCTCTATCGACAAGCCTATACCTGCTCACAGAGTGACAGTCTGAAATACACTTTGGATGAGAAGACAAAATCGGGAGCATTACAACAAAATTGGGATGTCTAGTTGCTTTAGCCATATCATGACTATGCCCTGCTGGTGCTATTGAACTCTCCTAAGTTGCCCTTTAAAGCTGCCAGCACCTTTGTTCTTTTCAAGAATAGATGCCCGCTCATGCACACAGAGGCAGGGGAAGGCTGGACACGGCGTGTTGCATTGTACTGTCAGGCTAAAGAGAAGTTGATGGGATAATAATTAATTGCAGTCTCCTTGTAATAAAAGACAAGACAAAGCAGAGATATAAATAAAATCATCAAAGGAACTCACAGAATAGGAGCTGTGTCTGCATTTTGTGGGCAATTTACAAGCCAAAGGAAGGTTGAGAACCCAAGGACTGAAAAGCCATAAAAATCTATGGAGCCCTTACAAAACCATGACAGGATCTCACTGATCTGTCCTGTTACCAGGCAGACGTAAAAATTCCCTCAGCACCTTTGTTGTCTAAGGAGATGGAAAAGGAAGGGGAAAAAAAAGGCTTGAAGTGGGAATGACCCCCAGCTCACTCAGACCTGAACAGCAGGGAGGTGCCCTCAAAGAGAATAGAGGAGACAGAAGGCACCCAGCTCTGCTCTGAGGGCAACAGCCTGCTAGCAAGTGGTGCCAGTCTGAAAATGAAGTCTGGAAAGCTCTGGGAAACTAGGAGTGCTTTAATGGAGTTATTTTTAAATGTCTTTGTACGAGGACTCCTTTCATTACGGTCTGCACAAAAAAAAAAAATTGAACCCTGCCTCGACCTATACTTGACAAACTCCAGCTGCCTGTCCCTGCTTTCCAGATGTTGTCGTGACTGTCACCTTCCAGCACAGGGGGAAGAAGTGGTGATGAGGCAGAGCCAGAGCTGAAAGGGCCCCCAACACTGCCCCAGTCTCCTGGGCAGCTGCAACCTGGAGAACAGAGAGGAGAATCCTTCTCCTATTCCATCTTTGTAAGGCAGTGAGAAGGGAAAAGTTATCTAAAAGCAAATGGATATGAAAGGAAAGGAGAGAAAGATCTTCTGTCCTGGAATCATTTCCTATTTAATGCCTAATTCTCATGAAAATCAGAGAAACAAATACCTAAATACCCTTGTAGGAACAGCCATTTACATGACATGTGCCCTGTTCAGCAGCCTGACCTACTCTCCAGCTTGGGGAGCATCTGATGCAACTCAACCTCGAGAGCAGAACTGAAAATTATTGAATGCTGTCATAAAAGAGGAAAAGAGACAGCCTTCATTGACATTTGGGCCAAACTGCTGCTGGTACAGGTGTTTTCTCCCAGTAAATGGACCATTACATATTAAGCTCATCTCAATATTGTCATTAATCCCATAGCAGAGATACAGAGACTCCCTTCGTTCATTCTCTAAAGTGAATGGAAAGTCTAGGAAGAGAAGGAAAGCAATGAGGCTATGGTATAAGGTTTTCTTATTAAGGGGTTACACATCAGTGACAAGCTGGAAGCACAGATCCAAAACCCCAGCCCAAATCTAGGCTTTGTTTTGTGGAGATTTTTCTATTTTTCTCTCCCCTCTTTTTAAAATTCTCGTTTCAGAAATGTCTTCTCTGCTTAATGGGAGGTAAAGAAACAGCAGCTTGTATAGTCTGAGGGTGGATCTGTTGGAGAGCAGCTCTGCAGAAGGTATCTGGGATTTCTGATGGACAGAAAATTAAACATGAGCCAGCTGTGTGCTCTCATGGCCAAGGCCAATGGCATCCTGGGGTGCATCAAGAAGAGTGTGGCCAGCAAGCTGAGGGAGGTTCTCCTTCCCCACTACTCTATAAGGCCACATTGGAGTCCTGTATCCAGTTCTGAGCTCTCTAGTTTAAGAAACACAGGGAACGGCTGGAGATAGTCCAGCGCAGAGCTGCCAAGATAATGAGGGGACTGGAACATCTATCTGACAAGGTGTGGTGGTTTCGCCTTAACTGAACAATGACCAAACCACCCAGTTACTCCTCCCCAACTCAGCAGGATGGGGAGGAGAAGCAAGAGAGAGTTGTAGAACTTTCTGGGTTGAGATAAGGACAGTTTAATAGAACCCCACAATGAGTAGGCAGTTACAGTGATGGCCAAAGGACAAAGAAAAAAGAAGCAATGCCCAATGTAACTGCTCAGCCCAATGCTCAGCCCGACAGCAGAACTGCAGTTGCCGCCCTGGTTACAGCCCTGCCGCAACCCAGCTGCTGCCCTTATATCCCGAGCATGATGTCACATGGGATTGAATAGCCTGGCCACGGCCCCCAGCTGCAGCTGGGGAGAGTTAATTCTATCCTGGCCAAACCCAGGACACCTGGCCAAACCCAGGACACAAGGAAAGGCTGAGAGACTTGGAACTGTTTAGCCTGGATAAGAGAAGGCTGAGGGGGACTCTTATCACTGCTCATAAATACCTAAAAGGCAGGTGTTGAGAGAGGACATTGTGGTCAGTGAGAGGACAAGAGGTAACAGGAAGTTCCACTTGAACATGAGGAGGAACTTATTTGGTGTTCAGATGAGGAAGCCCTGGTACAGGCAGCCCAGAGAGGTTGTGGAGTCTCTTTCTCTGGAGGTTTCCAAACCTGCCTGGATATATTCCTGTGCAACCTGATCTAGCTGAACCTGCTTTAGCAGGCGGTTGGACTGGATGATGTCTAGAGATCCCTTCTGATCCGCACCGTTCTGGGATTCTGTGATTCTGTAACTGAATTTTTGTTGAACAATATCCCCCCCAAAGGCAATCTTCCTCTTCAAAAGAACAAATAAACTCTCAGTTAAATAACTTCCTTAACATAGCCAGCAAAGTCTTTTTTCCACCTGTTACTCAAACAAAGCAACCAAGAAAAAAAGTTCCCTTTCCCTGTGCCCACCTTGTCAGAACTTTCCATCTCTGCAGTTGTGATGGCAGTTGGGAAGAGGAGGTTCTGGTGTGCCTGGGGCAATGTCTCACAGAAGGCGCTGGGGAGTTGGTGGGTGGTCACCAGAGAGAGGGGATCACCACATATCACTGTCTACCTTATGTCTTCTTGTAGACAAAGCTTGCCAGGAGGAAAAGGTGATATGGCCATAGGCAGCAGAACTCTTAGCCAGACCAGAAGCTTTGGCCTGC
Organism: Urocolius indicus; assembly: GCA_013401255.1. NCBI lineage: Eukaryota > Metazoa > Chordata > Aves > Coliiformes > Coliidae > Urocolius > Urocolius indicus. The sequence goes on from WBNH01008237.1 coordinate 232,591, forward strand.
CAGAAGGGCTAAAACTTTTGCCTCTGCTTCTGTGCAAGCAACAGAACCAATGCTGGGTTGGTTGGCTTTGGAGACCAAGTCCTGGATCTAAAAAGAGGAGCCTGGGCTGTCTGAGCTAAGGAGTAATTACAGCGTACCAGTCTTCATCTGAACAATTCTTTCTGTGGTCTAGCTGCCAAGAGTGGAGCACTGAACACATGCAGAGTGAGAGCAGCTCTCCCTTCCCAGCCATGAGAATGACCCAAGGAACTGAAGGCACAATGCTCAGAGCAAGACCAGCAGTGCAGCATCTCCCACTTGGCTCAAGAGAACTAAAATTGGATTACTATTTCTATCATAAAAAAGGCCAGAGAAGATTCCCATCATCCTGTAGGTAACTTGCACTTACTGCTTAAGTAGACCACATCTCTGTCAGACTGCAGAGCTGGAGCATGGCTGATGTGCTGGGTCAGTGAGAGAAAGGCAGACAGTGAGTTAATGTACGTCCTTGACTTCGAGCAAGTCAAGAGCTGCTACAGAGAGTAGGAGAGATCTGGAAATCACACAAATGTTTGTGGGGGCTGCCACCAGATTCTCTCTAGCTTGCAAGAAATCCTGTGGGTAGGGAGAAGGAATGTAGGGAGAAACTGCTGTCAAACTGCAGGGCAAACAGACAGAAAAAAAACCCACTCAGGTGCAGCTGTGCCAGCTCTGAGCCTGCTTCTCGCGCCTTGTCACCATCCCACTCTGCCAGACCAGTCTTGTGCAGATCTGCCAGCTGGAGTAGGCTTATGCTCCCTCTCTAATCTGCATCAGTCAAGATGAGCTTTTTTCCCATGCTCTAAATGTCTATAAACACTTTGCTTCTGTCACCTTATCCCTCTGTGGGAGGATGGATGTATTGAGTATGCTACTGGCTGCCCGTGGCTTGGCTGGACACGCTATTCCTTGGGTGGAAAACTGGCTGGATGGCTGGTCCCAGAGAGCAGTGGGGAATGGTGATCTCTGGAGTTCAATGTTGGGGCCAGTTTTGTTTAACATCTTTATCAAGGATCTGGATGAGGGCATCAAGTGCAGCCTCAGTATGTTTGCTGATGACATGAAGCTGGGTAGGTGCATAGATCTGTTTGAGGGCAGGAAGGCTCTTCAGAGGGACCTGAACAGGCTAGAGTGATGGGCCGAGGCCAACTGTATGAGGTTGAACAAGGCCAAGTGCTGGGTCCTGCACTTGAGCTACACCAACCCCATGCAATGCCACAGGGACCCCACAGTGTAGCAGTGGGAAGTGAGAGGAGGCCTCCCCCTGAGAAGAAGCAGTGGTAAAGTCCATATGTAACAAACCACAACCATCTGACCACAACCACCATCCCCCATCCCCTGTGCTGCTGGGGGAGAAGGAAAGGGAGTCCTGGGAAGAGAGAGGGGCTGGGGGGGAGGTGTTTTTAAGATGGTTTTATTTCTCATCTCCCTGCTCTTATTGTTTCTTTAATAAATCAAACCTTTTTCTCCCCAACTTGAGTCTGTTTTGCCCATGATGCTAATTGCTCTCCGTCCTCAAGCCTTTTTCCCCTCTCTCTCTTGTCCAGTTTGGGAGGAGGACTGATTTTATGACTTGATGGACACAGGGCTAAACCACCACACAGGTCAAGGGGTAACAGACAAAAGCTGGAACACAAAAAGTTCCATTTAAACATACAGAAAAACTATTTTACTGTGAGGGTGAGGGAGCCCTGGCACAGGCTGCCCAGGGAGGGTGTGGAGGCTCCTTCCTTGGAGATCTTCAAGACACACCTGGACATGTTCCTGTGTGACCAGATCTAGGTGGCCTTGCTTCTGCCGGGGGGTTGGATTGGATGCCCTCAAGAGATCCTTTGCAACTCTTCCTATTTTTTGTGATTCTGTGAACTACCTGACAGGAGGTTGCAGTGAGGTGGGGGTTGATCTTCTCCCAAGTAACAAGTGAAAAGACAAGAGGAAATCGCCTCAAGTTGTGCCAAGGGAGGTTTAGGAAGAAGGAGATTAGGAAGAAGATTGTTAGACACTGGTACAGGGAGGTGGTGGAGTCCTCATCCCTGGGGGTATTGAAAAGCCATGTAGCTGATATGTTGGTGGGCTTGGCAGTGTGAGGTGAGTGGTTGGACTTGATGGTCTTAAAGGTCTTTTCCAATCAAAATTATTCTGTGGTTGTACTGGTGTTTCACATTTCACAGCCACAGTCTCCATAGGATTTAGAAGACCTTCAGCCTAGCTTGTTTCTCACAAGCACTCCTAGTCTAGAGCTTTGTCAAACATGCCTTAGCCAAGGCCAGTTTTAGAGGGATTCACTTTGAGTTCTTTATGGCAGTCTTGTCCTGTCAGATGATACAGCAGAGCTACAGGACAAAGGCATCCTGGATCCACAAAGTCACAACTTGACAAGGAAGGCTGTGACAATTCTTGTGCTCTCACACTAGAAGAACTCAAGACTGAATTCACTCTCACATTCAGGAAACTCAATATGAACCTCAGAAATGAGGAACAGCATTTGTCCCAGGTCTTTGGCATCTGGTAGCCACCCAAAATGACATGTGTAGCCTGCTATCTGTCCTGGGAGGACACAAGCCTGGTCAGGTCAGCCCCACAGCTCAGACATCAGCCATTTGTTACAGTATTTGGGTAGGAAGAGAGACCCCTCACCCAACTGCTATGAGATCCAGAAGCCTCTCCCATCCAGTGCAGTCCTGGTTGTGATCTCTGACCTGAAAATCAACACTGTTTCTGAAGTTTACATAATAAACTCAGGAGCTCACCCACCAAAAACCCTACCAACTCCATCTTTTCATGTCAGCTATAGTTGATTGAATGAACAGAAGTGCCTGCTAAAGCTGAGAGTGTCATGGGGCAACTGTCATGATCAAAGGGCATGCACAGTGAAGCCAGCTTCTGTGAAAGGTCAGATCCTCTACGTCATCATATTCAGAACAAGAAGAGCATCTCACCAGGGCTTTCCCATAAACCTGTCTTACTTTGCATTGGACAGAACAGAAGCATGAACAGAGTTACTCACCTGAGCTGTGGGAAGAGAACTGACAGTAGACGGGCAGTAACCTGCTGTAAGATATCCACTTCCTACCAGCAACCCTTTTTTTTTACCTGCATCCAGGCAATGGGAACTATATTCACTGATACAGTCATTATTACACACACCACTATGACCTGCTCCAGATAATTTCCTGCTCAGGCTCCTGTTCAATTTTCTGGAAGGTGATTGAAGACTGTAGCCCTTAGATCCATACTGGCAGCCAGATGGAGACAGGTCAGAGGTGACAGAGAGGATCTTGCCATGTGAAAGTAGAGTTTAAAGAGAAATATCTCGCTCTGATCTCATTTGAAGTCCCTTGTGCAGTGTGAGCAGTAGCAATATGTTTGAAGAGAAGCTATCTGTGCTGTGCTACCATCCATAGCAGCATCCAGAGAGGAAGTGATTTGGTCCCGAATTTAGAAACTACAGCAGAAGAGGGGAAGAGTGCAGGCTTCTCTGCTGCCCACCTTGAACATGGATCCCAGATTATTCCTTCTTTGATCTCAGCTTCTGGCTCGCAACCTCCAATGGCTGATCAGCCAAATGCGAGATACAGCAAGGACCTTGAACCTCCTGCATTTATTATATCGGAACCATATTGTCTGCAGTTCAGGAAATAGGATTGAGATTCTGCATGGGTGTTAGCACACGCACCCACAAAATCTAAACTGGTTCAAGCTTTTTTATCAGTGAGTGATAACCCCTGGACTTTGTGTATATATCCAACTTAGTTTAGTAACTAATAGGATGGTGATAGGAGATCTGAAATGCAAGCAAGGGGCTCTTTTGATCTTCTATCCTCACGCTCTTGGATCCTGGACTAAATGGCATGAGGAACCAAATTACTCCAGCCATGGTACACAGATGCTCATGTTCCATGCAGAATGCTGCAGTCCTATCTCATGCTCTGCCCTCCAAGATCTACTGTCTTTTACAGGCTTGCTAGGTTATTTGGAAGAGGGTAATGAAGGGAGAACTCATGTATTTTAAATGAAAACTAAGGTCACATGAGAGATCCTCTTGGATATGACATAGATACACATCGGGACCCAACCCATTCCATGGGCTGTATAGGTTCTTGAGCCTTGTGAGAAGATGAAGAACACGATAGAAGAGTTGAAAGCATTCAGATTGCTTGGGACAGCTGCACCTCAGAGACAGGCTTAGGATGGACAGGTGCTTCCAGCACACAGTGCTCAAAGACACCAGTTCCCTGCTCTTCAGACAGGGATACAGTTGTCTGCACCTGCAGAACCATCAAGGGAAGGAAGAGCAAGAGATGAAGCATACAGAATGGCCATGAAGATCTAATCAAGCTGCACTGCTAATGCTACAGGGAAGGAAATACTGCACACTGTAGTTTATTTATGCTTTGCTCTGCTGTATGTGCCCTAGTAGAAAAAAAAACAGACATCAGTAACTCTTGCTGCTGTAGGATTCTCAGAAGAGCAAACATTTCATCCAGCTGAGCAGGCTGAGCTCCTGTAGACAAGTGAGGGCTGGATCAGGACTAAGCAGGTATATTAAAATTCTCACTCTGAGTTCCAGGGTACCTGAGGAGCTACAGGCCTTATATTAATGTTCCACTTGAGTTTTCAAGCCCTTTCCTTCACTCATGGCCTCATGTGATGCAGAGTTGAACACCTCATTCCTGTAGCAGCATGCAGAGGGCACAAAGCCATTTTCTTCAACTCATCCTTTCAGGCAGATCAGATTTACCTGCTGCAGCCACGAAGCAGCTCAGAGATAGCAACAGCATCCTAAGAGGCTGTTCAAGGGCAGGATGGCAGAGAGCTGCTAAGTCTTGAGGGGACTTGTCAGCTTAAATTTTATCTGCTTGAGACTTGCAAGCCCTGAGCTAGTACTTGCAGAGTGTTATGCTTGCTGAAGAGCTCCTGTACTTCTACAGTAGCTTCTCTGTTCCTTACAAGAGTTTCCTTCCTTCACAAAGGTTTTGTTTCACAGGCATTTTCTTCCTCATGAAGTCTCTGCTGCAGCATGGCTGCGGTGCTGTATGAACATAACGTTACTTTCTGGCCATAGTCCTATGAACAGGTTAAAGAGAACTGCCACATGTTCTGAACCCAAGTGAGCACCCATCCTCCCAGATCTCCAGGGTGGCAGGGATGGATAAACCTTATGATACCACGGCCTGAATGCTCACAGTGCATCACAGTGTGACCATGTAGCCACGTGGATCAGAGTTGCATGGAGGGCTCTGGACTGCCATGGAGAACTGTGCGAGCAGAGATACTCAGTTCACTCAAGTGAAAGATTAAAGGTGCACTGACTCTAGGGACAATCCAGGATCTGGGACAACCCTCTTCTTGGGACTAAACATGGGGATGACAGCCAGTGGTTGGCTTGATGGCTGCTTGCACACTGGGAAGTCATGGCTCTGGCTCAGCAGGGCTGTTTGTTCTCTGGCTTGATCGTCATTCCCTGGGCTGTACTGAAAGGAAGTTTATCCGAGACAAACATGTATGGCACACAGTGTCAGCCTCAAAGCAAGCTGCAAGGGAACAGATTGAGTTCTCTGCACAAATCAACAGTAAAACCATTCCTTGGTGGCTTCTCTTGTGGGACACTTCAAAGGCACCACACATCCACAATGCAGCTGCTGCCCTGGGGAAGGAGTCATTGAATATTCTCCCTGAATGAGAAGTATAAGCAGTTAGATTTGGCACGTGCACCACAATAAAGATCCCTACATGCTCAGCTTCTTATTGAACCTAGGGTGGGCTGTTAATTCGTTATTCACTTCCCAGCCTGGAAGGAAAAGTATGTTATACCGGAGGGCCAGAACTGATGAACAGAGCCATAAATCAGGCAGTTTACAAGACCAGCAATTAGGAAACAAGCCGACAGAAGGGAAAACTCCGTCAGTAATAAAGCAGACACACCACAGGATCTGGTGAGTGCTCAAAGCAACTGGGGACATGCAGCCCTTTCCACACTCCATCTCTATTTTTTTCCAGTCATTTGCTGTCTTTTCACTCTCCTAATTACTACTACTAGTAATTACTAGTATTACTCCTAATACTAGATGATCTTTAGAAGTCCCTTCCAACCCCTACTATTTGATAATTCCCTTTATTTCCTCCTGCCCCCACTCCAGTTTTGCCTCTGTTTTCATCTCCTTCTCTTCCAAAATGCCTGTTCTTCCAGAGAATGTAAGAACACACTTGCTGAGCAAATAGATTTACCAGCTGCTGCCCAAGAGCAGAGGCACGTGCTGGATACCAGCAGCCACAGAACAACAAACAGACACAGCCTCATGAGTGCAGGGTGTGATGGAGTGCAGGATGTGAGCATCATGCTGCTCTCTAGCCAAAGGACTGCAACAGTACACCAGGCCCTTGGCAGGGGGACAGTCCTGTATGTCCTGGGTGTTGCAGGGGAATAAGTGGCAGTGGGAAGAGTTGCTGGAGTAAGGAAGGGCTGGGATGACTGTAACCTCCTAACCTGTCTTTTGCCACAGCTTCTCTGATCTCTTTTCCAGCACCAGTGAGATACAGCTTCCTTGACTTTAACAGCAACTTACAACACCCAACATCTCCCACTCAGTTTCTAGTTCCCTCTCCTTAGTCATCATTGCAAGACCTGCCCTTGTTTTCCTTACTCAAAACAATCTCCTGGAGTGGAGTCACTGGGTGGCCAAAGGGGTTTAGATCCACTGTTGGTCCAGGTTCCATATGCAGCTCTGCACCACATTGCCCTCATACAATCCCTTCAGAGAAGAGAGGCTATGCCTGGGGCTGGTCTGACTCTTATTCCTGAGATGACTGAGCAGCTGTTCTCCACACACAGCATAGGCATGTGCACATGAGATCCAAGTGCAGGACATGGGTATTTAACCAGGTTCTCCTGCTCTCTCATATATCCACCCCGCCACATCTTTGCACACTACCACATCTTGAGGACATCACATATTTGGGAAATCACAGCCAATAGTGAAGTATTTTGTCTATGTTAGCCTTTGACAAATAGTATGCGCATCAATCTCCCTGCCACAAGAGGAATATGGCTATTTATGAGCCTTATTTTGTCAAGGCAGGAGGGAGACCAGACACTCCTGTAGCCATCCCAAGACAAAATGGCTCCAGTTATGCCAAGAATTAAGCATGTGATATTCCAGTGCAATTAGAGGGATCTTTTGTAAAGTCCTTCCTCTGGAATAACAGTGAACTGCCCCTTGTCCGGACTGGCATAGTCAGAGATGACCCAGTAAAGGTCCCACCAGGCTCCTCCTGGGGAGGACAGGAGAAGCATGAGTGCCTGGGAGTTCCCAGGACAAGGCCACATGTCACAGCCACTTCCCAGATGGGCTGCTGGCCTCCACACTGGTCAAGTCAGTTTGATCTCAGCACATCATAGGCAGGTCTGATAGTAACTTAAAGGAAACAAAGCACTGCCTCTGAATCAGCATTACTCTGATGTCCTCCCGCTGCCTGCAGTTTTGATCTGGAATGGAGAGGCTAAAGATTTGTCTGGAAGAGCTTCTAGTCCACAAGAGGAGGACACATCTCTTCTAACCTTGAACACAGAGAGACTAATAATCCTCCTCTTCCAGCATAAGGGCACAGAGGCTTTGATATGCTCTTTGGGAAGGGTTTGTGGGAAGAGGCTTCAACAGAAAGTTAACTACTTAGGTCACTGCAAAGCAAAAGGAAATAAAGCAGCAAACTTTTCTGTGCAACACAGATGCCAGAGAAGGAGCAAACAACTGCATTACCAGAGACGGGCTGCAGCATATTCTGCAAGGAGTTGGGGAGGGTTTCAAGGTCTTGAGAAAAGCAAATACCAGACATGAGGCCACAGCAACAAAGAAAGCTCAGCAGCTGAGAAGCCTTTGGAAGAAGATAGGAAATCCTCTTCAAATGAAGGGTTTTCCCATTCAGATCTTGGCAAGCTGCCATGAGCAGCTACATTTTGCTTATCCAAAGTTCCTCTCAGGCCAGCCAGCCACAGATTTCACATCCAGAATGGCTGGACAATTTGGCCCCATTCAGAGAGGAATCATGGAGCTGCTGTTTAACGTCTTTGAGCACTGAGCCCTGCAAAGGAGATTTCATTGCCGGTCTTCTGCTGCACCATCAACATTTTCTTAGCATCCATATTGTATAGTAAGGCAGAACATGAGAGAATAGCAACTGCTGATGCTTCACCTGTGGGTTTATTTTCCAAGAAATGACACTGAGGTTTTCCATGGCATTGGGTAGGCTCTTGAGTGACACTTGAAAGAAATTCCAGCTGCTTGGCTATGCACCAGTCTGAGAAGGTCAGAGCTCTACAATAAGCCATATGTTCAATCTTGGCTTCCTCTCACAATGCCAAGATGTATCTGCAAGGAATAAAGCCAGAGGGAAAGTTAACTGATTGCCACTGAAACAGAGCCTCTCCTTGGCTTTCACCCTAATTAACTATCAAAAGGCGGTGCTGGAAGGCCCCTGCATTGCCAATAAAGAACGTGGGGCTTGTAATTAATTAATGTCCTATGGGGAACCCAGCACCTCATGGCCACAGCAGAGCTCCATGGATTGATACAAAGGGGATTTAATGGAAACACAGTAGTTTCCCCATTATGGCATTAAGCAAAACAAAACTACTTTTTGAAGGAACTTCATTTAGAGTCTTCTCATATGACTGATGCTTGGCTCCTAGTATCTTCAGGTACAGGATTATATTGGAAAGAAACCTGCCTGAAGAATACATGGAGGGAGTGTCCCTTAAGTAATTTGGTGAGATATTTATGTTCACCATCCTTCATGCATAGGAAAATAGCAGGAGTAGAAGGATGATAGAGAAAGGCCTTGCATAGCAGTGTATAGCTGACAGCACCACTGGAGTCTCAGACCTGGCAAACCATATCTCTGCCTGGGAAACAAGACAGCCCCTCTAAAACAGAATATGTTGAAAGCAAAGGATCAAGATATCCTGCTTGGAGGGATCAGGAAGGGGTTGGATTTGAGCAGGGCACATGCATCTAGCCAGGGACTCACCTAGGGCATTGAATATGGAGGAGTATATAGTCTGAAACTCCTCAACAAGAAGCCAGAACTCCCAATTCATCTCTGATATTTTACCTTGAGTAATTAACCAATGCAGTTATGCTAGTTAATCTTTCTGGTAATCCTAGATTTGCCATGGACCCCATGTGATCTCAGACAGGTGACTTTGCTTCTATACATCATTTTATTCTTTTATTCCAGGAGCTGCCTTCCCTTTAAGACAGGACTAGCAGAGAGGAACAGAAATTGAGTCCTGCTAATAGGACTTAAATTTGGTTACTTTAGTTATGTGTGATTGCTGCTTTCTGGCTACAATACAGTTAGGAGGCCAAACACCACAGTTCTTTGCTACTGCAGGAAGCTGGAGATGAAAGATGACCAAGAGTTGGAACAGAGACAGAAAGCAAAAAATCAGGTGGTTATTTTCACTGCTGTCCAGGTTTAGCAAGGAGTTGCTTTTGCTTGGTAACAGGGGGAGCGGGTTGCAGTGAAGAGCCGGTAAAAGTTTTTGGACTCTCCCCCGGCTCCTGGGTTCAGACCCACCCCCCAGCCCGGCTGGGCCAATCTGGCGCCTCTGCCATCACTATTTAGGGACGGGAATTTGAGGTGCCAGGCAGGAGGTGTAAGAGTGGTACAAGATGGAGGCGACCATGCGGACCCCACAGTCGGAGAAGGAGGAAGGATGGAGCATCAGACCAGAGACCCCTCTGCAAGCCGTGGTGAGAGTGCAGCCGGTACCCCTGCAACCTATGGATNCATTCCCTGCCCCCCTGGGCCATTCAGGGGGGACGGAGGTATAAAACACCGGGATCAGGGCTCTGAGCCCAGGTAGAGGGGAGGAGTGGGGAGCAGGTGGTCTGAAAGGGCTGGTCGGACTCTTCATCTCTGTACCATTCTGTGTTGTTTTGTTTTGGTTCTGGTTTGGGGTTTTATGCTTTAGTTGGTATTTAATTATTTTCTGTTTTCTTCCCCAAGCTGAGCCACCTGCTCTGTTTTGTCGTGGACCTTAAGGGTCAGTTAAGCTCTCCCTGCCCTTTAGCAATCCTCACGTGTTTGGTACTTGAGGTTAATCGTGGTCTTCTGTTCCGTGATGGACCTAAACCATGAACTCTGCTTATGTAGGGAGCAGTGATAATGTGTGATATCTAAGCAACAAGTTATCAGGCCCAGGGGAAAGAGGAAGGTCAAAAAGGGCTTTAGAAAATCCCATCAAGGCAGTCCAAGATATCTTTAAAAACCACTCATAAGACAAGACAAGAAGCAGCTGCCAGAGGTCAAGGTCTGTGGCCTGGGATGGATAAGACTTTTCTAAGGGTACTGAGAATCTAGCACCATGTATGAAGACTCACTCTGCCCACATCCCACACTGTCACCACACACAGCTTCAAATCAGAGCCATGACTGCAGTGTGATGTAGGTACAGATCACAAGAGTTTTTCCCTATGAAGGCAAAAGATGTCTCATACACAGCCAAAAGGTGCTGAAACCACATAATCAGTTGTCCCAGACCATAGTTTAACTTCTTTATCCTAAAAAGTAGAACAGGCTGCTCACAGGTTATCACTTCCTGGTCTTCCTCCAACTCTAGTCACTGTTCCTGCAGACTTCAGCCCTCTGTTCCAGCTATGTTTAATCCTACACACCAAATGTGTGGACATTAGGGCTGATCCTTTCACTCGTCAAATGCTGTGCTTTCTCCACAGCTCTCAACCTCCAAGAACCTCCATGGGCCAAATCTTCCATCTTGGACTCACTGGTCTGGGTGAGCAGGATCATCTGATCCACAAACTTAACTTGGTAGCCAGGGATGCTGCTGCTCCTTCTGTGTGACCACTTTATTCCAACTCCTGACTGCAAGCCCCTCACAGTTGTCATACATTTCCTGCCCAAACTTGCAGTTGCCCTGTCTTCCTAACAAGCCCTCTGGCTCATTAAACTTTCATTTTGCTTCTCTTTATCTCCTCTCTTCAAGCTGAAGCCTATCCATCTCCCTTTCCTGGCTTGATTTTCCTCTCCCCTGTAGTCTTGCCCAGAGAAGAAGTCTGCCATGCTTGCTCTTATAAGTCTATCGTTAAGTTACAGCATCTTTCTGACACCAACAACTTCATGCTTGCCTCTCTCCCAAGTGGCCTCCATGCTGGGAGCTGTAGTAACCTCTCCCTCTCTATTTCCCTGCGCTATTCTGTGTTCAAGAGGTCTTCTCTTGAAAGGATCAGGATTTTCCTCTCCAACAGATATCATTTTCACTCCTCTCATTTTTTTTTCACACCCTCATTTTTCCATGTAAAGCTGTGAGTTCCATGAAAATGTCAGCTTAATGCTCAGTAACCATCAAGAAACAGATCAAGTGGCATGAATCATTTGGAAAGGGAAAAAAAAAGAACAAAAAAGAACAGAACAGAAAAATCTATGACTCATCCACACCTTGGATACTGCGTGCACTTGTGGTCCCTTCATCTCAAAGGGGATATCAAAACTGAAACAGATTCTGAAAAGAGCACACCAGATGGTCAAAGACATAGAACATAATTAAAAGCGCAATTACTGAAGCACAATGAAGTAGGCTCAGATTTGTCAATGTCCAAAAGAAAAGGCTTTTGGGGGAGAAAGCAGGGGTGTGAAGTCATTATTGGGCTAAAAAGAGGACTGACTCTTCATCTGCTCTTCCAAAAAAAGCGCTCAAGGCCACTAGGAGGAGGCAGACCAGTCCCATGCAGCCTACCTGCTCTAAGATCATCCATCTAAGAGGGAGTCCATCCTCTCTCTCTGCTCTTGAAGCAGAGTCTTTTCTTCAGATGTCTCAGGAACAGAGGACCAACAAAATTCACCTCTACAACTTCCATTCTCCCACTCTTAGTCAAATATCTTCTCTTTTCTCTTTCAAGTTAGAAAGAAAGCCCAACCCAATGTTCCCAGAAGTAAGTTAATTACATTTGTGCTGAAGGCCTTTCCTTGCCTTTCCCCATCTGTCATCTTTCATTCATTATGAAGGAATCCATCTTCTATCAGCTCATAGCACCAAGCCACCCACCAGATTTTTCAAGGAAGCACTGTCATGCTTTTAATTCTTTATGCTTCTAGAAGGAAAAAAAAAAACTCCTTGTCTCCTTCAAAATCTTTTGCTCTGATTCCTACAGCAAGTTTCACAGTGCAGCACCAAAATCACAGTCAGTGTCACTTCGCTTTTCCTTTGTTGACCTCCACCAGTCTGACACACCAGTAGCAAGCTCTCTGCGACAAACCTCCTGTTTTGTACCTTGTTCAGTTACAGGCTCCATTTGTCAGCTGTCCTGCTGAAGGTCTGCCACAGGAGCTCCTGTAGCTGCATCACTGGTTCAGCATTTTCCTCTTTTGTCCCTTTTCCCATTCTCAAGGACTGTGGGAGTGACATTCAGGCCCCTCTGTGTACAGGTCCCACTTGCTTCCTAGACTAGTTGAGCTGAAGCAGTAAAAGTTTTTCAGAACTTCCCCGTTCTGGCATGTAGCAGCCTTCAGCCCTTCAGGGATGATCCACAGGATGTCTGGTGAGAATGGGAGAGTGTTGCAATGGGAGATGTCAGAAGCTTAGGTAAGGATGAAAGTGCTGAGCCCTAGATTTGGTGAAGATTCTGATGCACCCCTAAGGGAAGAATAATGTCAGTCACTTCTTTGCTTCCTGGCACCCCTCCTGTGGGAGCAGTCACAAGACATTTCTATTTTAGAGCCAGGCTCTGGCAAGTGTTTAGATGGTTGGGTAACTAGGAAAGCACTTAGCATTAGATTTGCTATAGGTTCTTACATGCTCCTAAAGGAAGATTAAGGCCAACAGCTTCGTTCCTGGCACCTCTCTTGTAGGAGCAGTTGATGACACAGCAATGCCATGCAGGGAAGCTCTGTCCTGCCCCACAAACACTTGAGCCCAGATCTGCACAGCCAGCCTGGGCTCTGGGAAATCCCCCATGGGCTGAGTAGCCACATTCAGACATGGGCTCATAGCGTGGGTTGAGAGATGGCAATCGTGTCATGACAACTTGTAGGGACCTGCATAGGAGAAATAAGTGATAGAAGGCCCATTCTTTGTCTTCTGTCATCTCTCTACTGTCATGTGGTCCTGTTTGTAGACTTGGGCTCTGAACTCCCGTTTATATGATCTCTGTCACATCCTGAGAGGGATGGAACTAGCAAGTCTCAAGAGCCTGCACAGTATCATAAGATTTTCTGCCAGTTGAGGAAGAGGGAGGTCACTGGGAGAAGGCTGAGAGGCAGAGGGAACAGCAGGATTGGCAGAGCTGAGGCTTGCACCAAGCAGCCTTGTTTCCCTCCACACTGTCTCCATCATGACCTGGCTCCTCAGAGAGAGCCAGTGCCTGGGACGGGGCAATTTGGAAAACAACAAGTTCTTTAAGTTTTATGACTAAATAAATAGATCAATCCAATTGCCTCTGAAGCCACAGTGGCCAAATGAAACATAGGAAAAGCCAGAAAAGCTTCAGTGAGAACAGGTAACAAGAGATGTGTTTACCACAGAAGAGAGACAAGGCTTCTAATACAAGCAGACTGTTGTACCACAAACTTTCCCTGTGGCCTGGTATGGCTGTACAGAAATATTTACACATACAGGCAAGGAGACGCCGATCTCAGGCTGGTGAACAATCGACTTTTATTCTCTGCAGACCAGCAAAGCCAAGATTCTAGTAAACATGCAACCCCAAAAATGTGCCTGTGGATTGGGTAAAGCAGAGCTTGTGCTCTCCCTGCCAAGTAACAAAGCCTTTCTCCTGTGGGTGGTTTCGTGGTGAGGTTTCTGTGGGGAGGAAGTGTTTCTAGTGGTCAGGGTGGAGAAGGGGGATTCAGGAGTCTTGGCTCTCATCCCTGGCTCTGGGAATCAGGAAAGCTCTGACTGCAGCAAATGCACACGCTTGCAGAGTCTCTAGCCGTCTGCTCACCTCTCTTTGTTTGGGGGCAAATTATTCTTCCAAGGGGCAGTGCAGAGACACAGACTTCTCCCCTGTCTCTTAAGACTTCCTGACCTTGCAGGATTATTGCAGCATTTGTGTGATTGATGCTTGAAAGGCTGTCAGACCTCTCCTGATGAAAATCTCTCTGGAAGGTATTGGAAGATGTACACACATGAGCACAGACACATGAGAAAGACACATGCAACTCACTCATACTCTGCTTCCCTCTCTGTTTGCAAATCTCCACCCAGAATTGCTGGTTCTGCTACTCATGCATTTAAATATTTATGAGAAGGATCTGCAGAAAAATCTGTATTTTCAAGGCAAGCAGCCAACACTATAACTTAACAGATGCCCTCACAGACACTCAGGCCACAGGTCTGGTTGCCCAGGTTCAGCCCCAGGTCTTTGCATTTCATGTACAAACCCTGGCCAATATGAAGCCAGACTGAAAGCCCGTGGCAGATACAACCCAGCCTCACTCACTTCTGGCACACTGGCACCACAGACCTCTCCTGGCCCTCTGCATTGGTTTCAACCTAGATGTCATTAACATGCTGTTTAGTCCCTCTTTCAGCTCATTAATGAATACACTAAAGAAGACCTAACCCTGACCCCTGTGGCTGTTGTCTTTAGGTGTGCATAGCTGTTAGAGGTAATGACTGTACCTGTCACAGTTCATTTGCAGTGAACCCCATGTTGAGAACCCACTAACTGCAAGGACAGTTTCCAAAGGAAAAAAAACCAAACCTGATGAAGGGAGGAAGGAATGTCACACTGTAACAGGATGGCACTGAGTTTAGTAGGCAGCCTGGGTTTGTCTGTTTACAATGTTTCACCCAACTTTTGGGTTTACTTCCTGTACTAAATTAATCTGGATGCTGTTAACTTATTCTAAATATTCTCTTACATTGTTGGCTGCATTTCAGACATAGGTGGCACGAGTCAATCACAGTAAACCAGTTCAAAATATTATAAGACACTTCCCTCAAGTGGAAGGAATAAAAGTCACTCAGCTGTGTGTCACAGGCTCTGTGGTATACCTTGGGGAGCAGGAACGTGATGAGAGATGGACACATTCATGAGTTAGAATCTACCAATCTGCTGGAAGGTGTTGCAAGCATAGAAAAATTGCACTTTCACAATCAACAAATGTCAGGGCATATAAGCACCCACTGTACCAGATAGTAAAGGGATGTGTGATCTGACAACCTCTGAAGTTACTGCATGGACAGCTAATGTATATACATGACAAGGTTTTTAAAAAGGCTTAAATGAAAGCTGTGTGACAAGTGCTCCTGTGTAGTATTTCAGCAGAAATGGAAGAGACTGCTTAGAAGTAGTTTGAGAGGTGAAATACCTGAGTCCTGTAGAACAAGGCCTACCAGAGCCCGCAGCCGGACTGCAACGGATAGACAAGGCATAGACAAGAATGGAGAGAATCAGTTCTAAATTGTAATGTGTTGGCAGAGCTGGTGTGGGTGGTATCTATACTCACCCTGAGGCTGATGTCTGATCTTATGATCACTGTTTTCTTCAAAGCAGGTAACGAAACATTAACAAAGAATTCAGATTTCACTGTAGTTTCACTGTTATGGAGATAGCAGCTCAGCTCCAGTCTCTTCTGCGTACACTAAACAGGAAAACATTTTATCTCCTGTAGATGAAAAGAGACAAGAGGGTCTCAGCACAAGGCCAAGTTTGTCTCTGAGGCTGATCAGTCCAACAAAGTGACACACAAGCCATTTGTTACTTAAAATGAGTTGCGCCATCAAGGCAGAGGCCTGCAATTACTTCTGTTAAATATTACCTTTCATTAACTGTAAAATATATAGTTAATAAACTTGCCCCTCAGTTTTGTTACGTTTCACTGTAAAGACCTTATTACTGAAATAGATCTTTCTAGAGTGCATGTTGGCAGAACAGAGGAAGGTGCACACCTCTGTGTGTGATAATTTCCTCATGGGAAACTGAATTATTAGGGAGGAATAATCACCTCTCTTCATGACTAAGACTGTAGAGACACCCCACCCTGAGGCCAGTTGTTTAAGCTCATGCTTCTTGGAAGCAGGCAAATAGAATGTGCTTTGGCTGGCAAAGACCTGATCTGAAAGCAGTCAGGCTCTTCTTCCACTGGCAAGTCAGAAGAAACAAAAAAGAAGCTTTCATTTTTTGATACACAGACCATTAAAGAAGTCTTCTGACAGCGCTCGGTGGTTCAGCTAATGCTTTTATAAGCCATTCACAACACTGTGCTAGAGCTGCACAGCTGATTTGCTCTCTATGATTGTAAGAACTGGTTTGATCAGGGATGTTTGTTGATGGCTGTTAAACGATACCAATTTGAAATACTTAAAAAATGTTACTGAAATTTGACTCCAAGCATAAAATTCCCCTTAGGCTTTGTTTCCACTTGTGATCTTTACCTCAAGTTAGTCGATTGCCAGTTTAGTCAAGGGTAATTAAAATATTTCCAAAGGCTGTTCTAGGCAACATTTTTTGCCTTGCTGCAGGCTACAAATGTTCATGGTTTGCCCTAAGCTGATGTTCACTCCTGCCTGAGTTGGCACAGGCATGCCAAACGAGGAGGAAGGCCTGCTCCATCACAATTTTCCTGCCCGGAGAAGAGAGATCGAGAGGCTGGTGGGCAAAAGGAAGGAGTGTACAAGCACAGGCTGGATAGACAGAAAAATAACTTCTGGGTCTAGAGGAGGACAAAAGAACATTTTAATGAAACCCTATAATTTCACAGCTTTTTGAGGTGTCTGGATGACTCCTGGCAGAGTCAACAGGTTGCAGAGACACTCACTCATGGACAGATGAGCTTAGTAGAGAAGTAAAGGGGTTCTCAACTGGTCTATAGAGCTTCTCGCTAGGAGGCAAGCCTGGGGAGGAAGAGGGTGCCAATTTCCTGGCCATCCACTACCACTTTGTCACCTCATTTTTCGGCAGACTGGAAAGGGAAGGGAAGAGCCCTGAGGGTCATGTCTGCTGGGGAATGCACAACCCTGATTCAGAGCAGGTCCTGCCTCAAAAACCTTTATTAAGGAATGTTACTCTGCTACTCTCCCGAGTCTAAAAAAAAGGATCCATTCACCACATCATTTTAACTAGTACTTAAGAATGTTAAGTCAGCCAACCAATTTGATTACACAAAAATAACATGGTCAGCTAAATCTGGCTAAATCTGGCTAAATGAGGTGTATAGAAATGTTAATTCAATAGCAACTGAAATCTTCTTAATTTTCTTACCATCTAAAGAAAGATAATCCTATCCAAAGAAGAGAGGGGTTGAGCATACTGTCCTTTGTAGAAGAAATCCTAAGAACATTTTAGCTATCATCTACAATAGAACCTACATGCAGTTAAATAAATACCATAGACTATATTAGAAACAAGTTTGGAATGGAAGCTCTGAAATCATACTATACAACTAGTTGCCCTCATTTTGCTCTAGGGCAGAGGTTGGTAAACCATCCTGTTTCCAGCAGTGTGACTCTCTGCATAAACTAGTATAATTTCACTTTTCTGTACAAACTGTAGTGATGCACACTCCTCTCCCTCAGTGCTAAGGAACCCTGCTGTGCACCTGCACTGACTCTGCCAACTACCAGGCATTATTTCATTCCTCAGGATCACCACTTGGTCACATCAGGAACACGGGAGAGCAAAGATGGAAAAGTTAAGCAACTTAACTCTCTGGATCTTGAGCCACAAAAGGGGGAGGGAGCAGGGAATCAAAGCATCTGGCTTTCCTGCTTCTCTAACAGCCTGATGGGAAGGCTGCTGTCAATTCTGCCTTCTGCTTTGTTGGAAGAAAGCAGAAGTGACAAGAGGCCCTCCAGGCAGGCATCCAGAAACCAGAAATTCAATTGAGCTGCCTCCTGAAACTGGACTTTTTTGGAGACCCTTTCCCTCAAATTGTTTTGCCTTTCAAAAAAAAAAAAATCCATGGCAGTTGAGGGCCAATTCATTGCCCCTGGTCTCCTGGCTCTGCTTTCCTCCAAGAAAGCATGACTTGCACAAAATGACTGCCATTTTCTGGACTGCTCTGCAAACAGCCTTACCCATAATAAACACATAGGCACATCAATATGCACAATCACACACATGCAGAGATACAAACACTATTATTTATAGATATAGGCATTGCCATAGACAAATACACAGGTGCATTTCTTTGCTGTGTAACATGCAGGGAGAGAAGTGATACAGCAGCTGAATTGATTCTACATCGGCAGATTAGGAAACAGAGTGTGGGACATACGGTCTGTCTCTAGGGTTTAGCCCAACTGGTTATTGGCTGGTGCTGTTGTTCCTCTAACAAGCCCCTGGATGTATCACCGTGGCTGTAGAGAAATGCAGATGAAAAGAGCCTTTCACTGTCAGCAGCAATCTGTCACTTCATGTATCTTGCCCTGCCTCTAACAGCACAAAAGCTTCTGAGCTGCAAGTCAGTGTTAGGAGAAAGGTCATTTTGCAGGTAGGCTGTGGCATTTTTCTTTATTTCTGGGCATGTGCAGCCAGCTTGAGGCACCGTCTGGATGCTGCAGCACGAATTTCAGCTACACAGATGCCTAGTTATAATTAAGGTCGAGGGAGCATTTCCATTACAAACCCTGCTTTTTCTCATGAATTTATGCCTTAGCTATTCGGTTTCAATTTAGGGTGGACCCTCACTGAACATATTCACAGGCAGGGAGAAACTATTTTTTTCTTGTACAATGTTTAAATCCATCTCATCTTCTTTTGGTTGTAAGATGGTGAAGGAAATTACGCACACAAACGCCCACATGCACATACGAGCAGCTTACACAAACATATGCCTGCAGAGAGTTACGTTACCAAAAAAACCCACAACCTAATGCAAATAAGCTCAACTTTAGGAGTGAATCAATTTGACTGACTTTATTATTCTAAATTATTAAAAACTTCCAGAAACCTTAGAATGCAATAACCACACTCAGGCTTTTGCTTAGGTTAACAGATATACTGATGTAAATGGTATCAGTACAAACCTGTGAGAGAAAACTTGGAAGTAGAACTGTGACATACAAGGAACCCCTCTCTCTACATGTTACCAGCTCCTGTATGGTTCTCCTCCCCTGAAATTTTCCAGTGTAGTGAAACTCCCTCCGACAACACCAGAACCCCCCTATTTTATGAGTGCAGGCTGAAACCTGACCTCCACAGCACTCTAATCTGTTTATGACTTGGTCTGTCTTAGTAAGCCCATTTTGGGAGGCGATTTTTTAACTCTTTATCGATTCCACTTTGATGTAGTCCAATAAAGCACACTGACAGAAGCAATTTATGTTGGTTAATGCCTCTGGTTGCAGAAAACCTCCACAGCATATATGAAGAGAGGTTAAGCACCTAACACATAACACACAGGCTGCCCAATTATCCTGTGCTTATCAGTTTAATTCAATCCATCTCCATGGCTGAGATTAGGAACAATCTCCTCTTTCTCCTGCTCACAAGCAAAAATAGGCATGATCTTCCTAACGCCATATAGAAAAGATGGGAAATGTGAGAAGGATTTTCCCAGTCCTAAGTGGAAATAGCTGCCATGTGCACAGTGAAAGGAGACAATAATTTCTTCACTTCTGCACAGAAACCAGTCTTGTGGCAACAGAGCCAGCACAGTGGGTACTGCTCCCAGAAGGAATTGAGTGCCTAGAAATGGTAAGTTATCCCTATTCAGATCTGCTGTGCATGTGTGTAAATGCAAATGGCTCTAGTGACACAAAAATCCATATTAGGCAGCTAGGAATGTTATGGATTTATCCTGTCAGGTAGAGATGCTGCTGATATTCTCACGATACTCTGTATTCCCACTTTCTTGGTTTCACATCCAGACTTTTCCCTTGAGGCTGGAGAAATACCAACTAAGAACATCGTTCAGAGAAGATGTTTAGTAAAACCCATAGTGCTCAGTGGATCCTAAGTGTAACATCGTAGTTTTATTGCTCCTTGCTAAGAGGGCAGGACAACAGGGCAGAGGGTAGCTGAGAGCTTGCATGGACTGGAAAACTGAACTCAGTTTAGTTCCTGTTGCATTTTTCATCTAAGTACAGCAAATCCCCACTCTAAGCAACAGACCAGGTGGCCATAAATACTGAAATCCTAGCTGGGCATACAGGGATGAGAGGGCATTCAGATGGCACAACAGGAGACCAGAATGGAAGTGAAGCATAGAGTTCCTCGAGGGAGGCAATGCCATCCATCAGCAGTGCCAGGAGCTGGGCCCTGCTGCCACATGACTCCAGAGGCACTTGAAACCTTCTGGATTCTCATTCATGCAAAGCTTCCTGCAGTTAGGAAGCACTGATAAGAGTGTCACTCTTCACTAGCTGGACCTCCAGGCAGGGGATTCTCTCCAGAGAAGGAGCTCAGGAGCTCCTCCACAGGGAGGAAGATGAGGGCTAGTCTAGAGACCACACATTAAGAGTACTACAGCAGAGAAGACCACCAGGCACCTTGGGTGCCTGTGGGAGACTTGTGTGATGAAAATGCAGCTAATCATCTATCAAAGGAAAATAATATAGAAGAAAACATGGTCTCTAAATTGACCTACATCTGCTGCCTCTGCTCAGGCAAGACATGATGGCTCTGTCTGCCTCCTTGCAAAGCTCCCAGGGAGGCCATGCTGCAAGAAGGGGAGCAGCAGGGTATGTTGAATTACCATCAGAGCACAGACACCTATCATAGGGTTCTTCATTTATAAAAAGAAGAGCTGAAAATCCTCCCAGCTCACAATCTTGCATAGCACCAAAAGGAGGAGGATTTCCTCCTCCTTTCATTCCACACAAGCTCTATGGTAGGTGGTTAGGCTGAGGGCTGATGGACAAGCAGATGGGCAGCTCTAAGTGTGGCAGACCGGTTGGAGCACAGACAGACAGTTAGCTGAGTGCTTTAGGAATGGAGGCTGCTTGAACTGGGGAGTGGCAGAGGTATTGCAACTGTACTGGATGATACATGATGGACACGAGAGTCTGCACTGCCTTACATATCACAACAGTGAAGGCTCAACCTGAGCTCCCCCACAGCACGTGCCTCACTCAATATATATGAGTTCCCATATGGCTGTTGCCAAGTGATCTGGACCGCTGGGGCCTGTCAGGACAAACACTCCAGGCTTCCTGGCATTTCACCCAGGAGTTATGAAGCCGTCACTTGCTCAGGCTGTCTCCGAACAGTGCCAGCATCTCTTGGTACACTGCCTGTTTTTTCACCTGATTGTCAGGTTTGGATACTATTACTGAGAGGCATTTTTGGAGTTTCAGGACCTGCTGGGGAGAATAAGGCCAAATTCCCAGCCTTTCTGCCTCCACACATCTCCCCTGCTTTTGCTTTTCTGGAAAGTTTTCCCATGCTAAGTATAGTTCCTAACAGGTGCAGGACCAGAGGGTACTGTCAGGGACGCAGCTGTCCCCACACAGTCTTGGATCCATCTCCATCTGTCTCACTGGAGTTTTCCATGCTGTCTGGCTCTTCGGACATGGGATAGGGCAGCATCAGAGATGCAGAGAGAGTCAAAATGCATATCCGCACACACACACATACACAAAGGGAGGATGATTATTCCCAAGAATGCCACCAAAAAAAGCCTCTAACATTAAACTAATGCATCCTTTGAGGCTTTAAAGAGCCCTTGCCACACACAGGCAGGCTGCCAGCTAACTCATCTCTCTGCCATGTTAACAGCCTGATGCCAAAGCCAGGCTTTAAACAAAAGCTGACTGCTTTGTAATCTCCTGTGCCTCATTTGTGGATGCCACAAGACTGGTAAGAACCAATGGCAGAAAATATTTGACTAAGGCCAACTCCAGTGCAGTGACTGAAGTGGTCTCCTTGTCCAGTCAGCTGCCAGTCCTGGCTTTCATCCTCCCAGCCCCACACCCAAGTCTGTCCAGCCCAGAGAACCAGGGCTGGGTATGCAGGCAACATAAAGACAGTGACACCCATCAATGATATCTCTCTAACACACTTTACAGTGTGCCTGTGTGTGAAGCAGTCACAGATCACTGACCTGCAGATGCACAGTCGTGACAAGGCATCCTAACACTGAGCTACAGGGACCAGGTCTTGGGGAAACCTTCCTGGACACCAATCTGTCTCGTCACCGTGTAGGGGATACAGAAATATGAGAAACAGAGACAAGCAGCAAGGCTGCTTACAAACTAAAGGTGCTTCCTACCTCTAAAGTATCCTGGCATCATTTCAGACTGATGTGACATGAGGAAACAATTATTTTGCAACACATCACTGCTCTTTACTGCTGTATGTTGCAGAAAGAATCGCTGATCTGTTTTACAAAGCGGGGTTCTGGGACGTGTGCTATGTTAACAAGCTGCCTGAGCTTAATAGCAGTGTGATGAAAACCATATGCAGCAAAGAGGATGGAACCTTGACATCACCACCACCATCGCTCGAAGAAAGACCAAGGTTTCTGCATTCACTCTGTGTCACCACAGAACACTCTCCACGCTGTGCTTCAGCCACAAAGTCCAAGGTCTGAACTTGTGGAACTCAAAGCCCAATTAACTGCTGAAGGGCAGCATCTTCAGCTGCAGGAAAGTGGTTTACAAGCAGCTCTCAAGAGTCTGTCTGGGGCTCAGAAATCTGATGGGATGGTCCAGGTGAGGCAGATGTGCATAAATCTTTGGCAGAGGGAAAATCCATCTCCCTTCTTTAATTCCTCTGTTAAAATGAAACCACACTGTTGCTCACAGACCTCTGCCCAGTCACGTCCTCCCAAAGGAAGAACCACAAGTCCTCAGGTCTAGGAGGCTGCTGCCTAGGAGAGGACAGTGTGTTCCCGCAGTTGTGAGGACAAGCTCTGAAGGCAGTGAACCCAAAGGACATTGCCACCTGCACATCCCTCTCCTCCTCAGCAGGGCTTAGTATGTGAGACAGAGACCTTTGGACCTTCCCTGCTCCCTACACACATTTTACTAAGGCACTACTCCAGTGCCTTCAGACACAGACACCAGCAGGAGTTTCATCAGTAGGAAGAGTAGGATCAAGCCCGGGTTTACTGATTACAGGGATGGTGTCACCCTAACCTTTTCCTTAAACTGCCTTTCCTTTTATGTCTCGATTCCTGTCCACTCCTTTGGGTTCTCAGAGCTATGTGCAAGAGCTTTCCCTTACCCCTTTTACAACAACTCTTTTCAGAAAGAAGAGCTGACTGAAGGTCTTTGGGTCTCCAAAGACTGTTCCATCACACCAGTGTTGATGGGGCTGGGGCTACCAGACTGAGTTACTGCAAGTCCTGCCCTCTCCTGCCATCAACATCTACTCACCAAGACAGCGTTGTTCCAGTCCAAGCAGAGAAGGTCAATACCAAGCTGCAGAAGGCTCCCATGATTTGGGAAGAGGCATCAAAGGGAAAGAAGAGGAAAATAAATGTATCCCAAACTTTTCCCCTTTCTAGACATCTCTGGAAAGTCATAATCAAGTTCAAGTTCAGCGCCAGGGAGAGAATGAACTACAGGTAGTCACAAAATTTTCATGATCAGCTCGCCTTGCATTAAGGAGACTCCAGTCACACATCATCCCCAGCCCAGAGCCTGATGTCTCACAACACCTGTGTTTGGGGATCTCTTCTGTTTTAATTCAACCCCTTCCTGCCCAGCAGAGGATCACGCTCCTGTCATCAGGACCCATGGGACCGTGCAAGTTAATTCAGAAGCAATATAAGAACAGTGACCTGGGACTATACCTACTGAGGAAAGGAGGCACATCCCATCTTCAAGTGACAGTAAAAATATAATAAGTGTTCTCACACACTAGCACCATTCACTCCAATTTAGGAGCAAAGGAAGGATGTTGCTGTGGGAGAAAGTAGCTGAATCAGTGGCTCTAAAGTCTCTCTGTGTTCAGAAAAAAAGGGACACCTCTTAGCAGCCTTGGTCAGTCCTGGGTGTCATGCAGCTGTTAGGCCAAGAAAATACATGGCCAACACTTGTAAGCTATTTTTATACCACGTCCTGGTAGCCCAAAGCCCAGAGTAAACCAAGGCAGAAGCAACACTCAGCAAAGGCATCAGCACTTAAGCGGCATAGCTGGAACATCTGCAGCATTATGCAACCCCCTGCCTGGCCAGACATGGGATTGAGAAAGGGGGTTTCGGCTTTTCCATGTCCTCTAACCAGCTGAAAAAGAGCCAAAAGAGAGCTAAAATTCTCTTTTTTTTTTTTTTTTTCTTTTAATCCCAGGTTGAGATTACCTCAAGCTTCAAGACTCCTCCCAGCACCCCAGGAATAAGCACGTGCACATCCTGAACACACCAATGCCAAAAAGGACCTGCTCATCAAACACAGGACCTGGGCCTTGCTCCCAGCCAGGGCTACCCAGTGTCAGACCTAAGCAGCCTTGGTCCAACCTTGCACCTGTACTTTACAGTACAAACAGTAATCCAGTGGGGTTTGATATGTTCCACAGGATTAGAGTTGGTGAATTAAGAATCTAGAAAGATATTGTCCAGAGAGGTACTGGCCCTGGAAGCCTCAAAAACCACCCAGAACCCAGACTTTACTGTGCAACTTCAGTCTCTCATACCTGAGGCCTTGTGTCTCCATGCAAAATTCCACTTTTGTTACTTAGCTGTCATCGATGAAAGTCTGAGAGTGTAGCTCAAGGATTAAACCCTCTCCCCCCCGACTTAAAATAAATAAAAGAGTTAAAGACGGATTGGTAAATTATAAGGGTTTTGAGCCAATTTTGAGACCATTTTGGGCAGTTTTGTCATTCTTTGAAGTTGGTGAGTTGAGAATCAGGGAGAGATGCTGGGCAGAATAATGGAGGCTTGTGCACGAGGCCTGGCATGGCCCCCTCCAACGTGGAGATTTCTGGAGGTGGAGGGGCTGGCAGAGAGGAGGCACAGGAATCAAAGGTGGGCATCTCACACATGCTTACAAATGGATTTCTGAGCCAAAATTTCCTCTCAGTCATGCCTACACGTCTCTACACCCCTGTCTGGCCTCTGCACTCTGGTTTGAGGGCAATTTGACCTGTAGTCTTAACAACAGGATTAAGCACCGGATCGGCAGAAAAATGATTGCAGATACTTATTATTGCTTGCTATTGGAGAGTTATTGTTACTACAGAATGCTTGGTTTCCCTGAGCCCCATTGTGTGTCAGTGCATTTACTAGATTTAATGGTCCAGTTATCACAAGCTGGGTCACCTCCTCCCCATTCTACATGATGAGACCTGCTCTCCTGCCTTCGTTCCCCTCTCCTGTTTTGCTAGCAGGCAAACACATCGTTGCCACTCCTTCATGGGCAGGCTTCTTTTGAACTTCTCCCATGCTCAGGGATGGTGGGGGTTGGGGGAAGCTAAACAAGCAGAAGAAGTCTCTGGGCTGGGTATCTCATGCTAAAGTTGGCTAGTTGGGAGTGGGTCTTCTTTCCCGAGTAAAAGTCTAGGTTTTTACTCAGTTATTAGTGAAAACCTAACCAAAATTTCTTATTAGAGTTGAAATCATGTCAAGCTCTCTTCCCAAACACTACAGTGAGCTGCTGTCCTGGCCTCTGTCACACTCCAACTGCTCAGCTCCCCCGTAGCCTTAACTTGAATTAACACAAGAGGTTTGGCTGGGATATCCAGGTAAAAAGGACTGACGGGGCCCTGCCAGACAAGAAAGCGCTTCCATCCCCCAAAGGAACTGTGAGAATGTCACATCTGGCTGTAGATCAACCAGTTTCCTGTCAGACTCACAATCCTGCTCTAAGGAATATCCTGCAAATTTTCCAAAGGCAAAAGCCCTCACCTTTGGCACATGGCTGCTTGTAGAGCAACACCTGAGCCCAAAACCAATACAGACATGGGAATAGTCAGCATTCCTCCTCACCACCATGGTCACTCTACAGCAGAGCCACAGGGAGAGTTAATATTCAATAAAGAGCACAGAAAGGGACAAAAGCTGATGGGCAAGAGGTGGCTAAGCCCCTCTTCTGCTCTCCTAAGAGCAGCCTGCAGTAGGTTATCTAGGTCCTATCCTGAACACGGTATCAACTCAGATACACCAACTCCTCACCAGGATAACAAACAGCATTAGAGTTTCACAACAGGATCAGACATTTATTTGAATAACAATGGCATCCACAGTGACATTAGCTCAAATAAAATCATAACAGCTATTGATTCTCCTGCTTCAGAGTCTAAGCTGCCTGCCAGCCAGGGTCAGGGTGAAATCTCCCCCCACAGGGTAGTATTGCACAATTATGGGCATTATGGGATTTTTTTATGCCTTCAAGGCATCCAGCCTTGGCTTCTGGTGGAGACAGGAAACTGGTCTGGAAGGACTATCATTCTGTTCAACTCAAGCAGTTTTTATGTTCTAATACAAAATCAATAGTTGTCTTCCTGAGACTCCACGTGGCAAAGCTGCCTGCTCAGTGCATTACACTAACAAAGCAAAAGTGGGGCTGAAAACTCCTTTCTTCCAAATTCTCCTTAATGCAATACAATCCTCAGGGCCTACCCAGGCTCAGTGTCTCGCCTACCCTAGCTACAGTCATCCCATACTCCAGGGATCAACACACCGATGCCAGACTCTCACAGACACAGCATGCCGTGGTCCTCAGCTCCCTACATTCAGGAGATCCCTCAGCTTCTTTCCTCCTGTGGCGGGGGTACCAGATCCACAAGTCTCAGCAGCAGCAGCTGTAACAGAGGGTTGCAGACACCTGTGTCCCTTAAACCAAACTTTGTGACTGCTATGCCTCTTCAATAGCCTCTCTCACTGACAAAAAGACTGCCTGTAGGGCTAGGCAGGCTGTGGAAGCAGAAACAGCTGTCTTAACTGTATGTCAGGAGGCACATGGAGGTCCCTTCTGCTTGCATGGAACAACATTCACCATTTAGATAGCCAGACTAAGCCACTCATCTTTCATTTGACAACACTTTTTATCTACAAACACCTAGATTAAAACTGGTCAGGATCTTTTTACCAAGTCAGAGGCACCCTTTCCTGGCTTACAACCAGCACAGGGCTCGAGAAGATGTTTTCTCTGATCATGACTCCTACAGCAGGATTTTTCTGAAAGTTATGTCCTCAGTGAATGGAGCAAAGTTATTGCAGAGCAGATTATTTTGTTGTCTAAGTGAAAGCTGAGTTCTGCAATTGCAGCACATGTGGCTGACTTGTGGCTTGTCCTAAGAGAGTTAACGGCATTGCTGGGAATCCTGGCCCAGAAGTCCTGACTCAGGCTGTCTGTAAAACCACAGGGCCTTCTGTTTCCCTGCCTGTCTTTGTGCTCCTGGATCTCTGCCAGGGCCAGAGCAGCACTGGAAATGGCAGGTTTTGAACTGCTTTTGCAAAATCGTAAGTGGATGTTGTGGTTCAAGCCCCACTGGCAACAAAGCCCCAGGCAGCCACTCATTCACTCCCTCTCCCCACATGGGGATGGGAAGAGGTAGCAGAAAAGAAATTAAAACTTGAGGGTTAAGATTTTAAAAAGTATAGTAACTACACTAAAAGGAAATATATTAACAGTAAGAATAATAAAGTATAATAATAGTCATTAACAGAAACAAAACTCAAGAAAAAGTCAAATTATACCCAATGCAGTTGCTCACTGCTCACTGAGCGGTGCTCCAGCAGTGATTCGCTCCTCCCAGTCAACTCACCCCAGTTTATATACTGGGCACAGTATGGAACAGCTCTTTGGCTAGTTCAGGTCAGGTGTCCTGGCCGTGTTCCCTCCCAGTTCCATGGGCACACACCAGCCCCTCTCACACCCAGTCCACTCACTGGTGGGACAAGGTGAGAAGCAGAGAAGTAGAAACAGCAATAACCAAACATCCCCGTGTTATCAACATTCTCTTCAGTGTAAAAACAAAATATAGCCCTGTAGCAGATACTAGGATGAAAATTACCTCTATAAACCTGGATAGGGGATCTTGCTGCTGTGGTGTGTTTGGGCAGAGGCTGCCAGTCACACAGCGGCAGAGAGGGACGTAACTGTTCTCCAGCATCAACTGTACTGCAGCTGGTCCTGCTTGCTGGACCCACAGCAAGGAGGGGTTTAAGTAGCAGTGGAGCTCCAGAAGCCTCTTCTCTTTGGCTTTGCGTCCAGCTGTAAAACTGCACCAATTTCCACCTTCCTCATCTTCCTGCTCCCCACTTGATCATCTCAAACACCTCTCCATCCCACTGAAGGCAGGCCTGTGGCTTGTTTGCTTCCTCCATGCCATCGTCATTTCCAGCTGACTCCTGACCTCTGCATGGCAATGCCCACAGCCCTTTCCCACATCCTTTGCCACGTTGGTTCACCAGCCAGATAGGTAAGTGCTGGCCCATCTGGCAGATCCCAGGCTCCCCACTCTACGCATGCCCCAGAAGCCTGCCCACACCGTCTGGCTGCCCAGGTACCAAACTCGCTGCTTGCTTTGAACTCGGTGGCTGCTTGTGGTCCTCAGACCTGCAGTCAGACATCAGACAGCTCTACTCACAGCTCAGATTGGGCTGGAGACTGACAGTGTGCACAAGAACAACTAGAGAAGAGCTAGGATTGATATGCATCCTCACCACATATGCTGGGTTGCCTTAAAGGATGGGATAAACATCCCGTAAAGCCCATAATTGTGCAATATTATGAGGGGAGATTTCACCCTGACCTTAGCAGACAAGCAGCTTATTTAACTGGGAAAAAAGACTCAAAATTAGGACCTGACTCTGAAGCAGCAATTTCTCTTGGTACTCAGACCCCAATAGCAAACTGACCCCACAGAAGGATGAGGTAGATAACCAGAGCTAAACCACTCCATGACACTAAACACTGCTTGTAGCCCTTGATTTGCTCCCCTCTAATCACAGCACTGTGCTAAACTCTTCCTTCAGCACTCAGCTCTATCTATCTAAGGGAACAATGTCCTTATTCCTATAGGGATGTTAACCAAATCATAAAGAAGATGTAACAACACAGTCTCAGCTGACATGCTGATAGATGCTTTTTGTGCAAAATTATGCTTTCTGCAACTAATAAATATTGATCTTTTTTTGTTCCTGTGTAGCACTGCAACAAAGAGTGACTTAAATATTTACCAGCACTGAGCCTCCTCCAGCACCTTTGAGCTGCCTGGCAGTGCCCCTTTGCATTTCTTCCTGTTCATATGTCTGTCTGAGCCCACTGGAAACTGACACCAGAGCATTTTGCCTGATCCCATCGAGGGCACAGCACCTCTGTGCATACCCCCTTCCTTTTTCTTTCGTTTGAATGATGCTTCTGTTACAGTCATTCCTAGGAATAGATAGAAATTAAATGGAATTGGAATGAGCACTGGAGAGCAGGAGCAGGGTCATGTCCTGGGCACATTTAGGATCACAAACAGAAGAAACTGGGCCTAGCACAGAACGAATGGAAACATTTCCAACTACTTGGCAAAGGAATCATGTAGGCACTAATGAGCATGGCCAGATTGCTTGAAACTCCTTAAACCAAAGCTCTAGAGTTTGGAAGGAAACTCCTGGAGACAAGCTTTGCCACAAGGCATCCATTCAGCACGGCTGAAAGATCGGGGCCCATGTGGCTGTCCTGCTTTATTTGTTCTTTAAATAAAGAAGAGGGACCAGGCAGTGCTCTGTAATTCATACTCACTTGACTTCTTCACCTCCCTCAGGGCCATGCCAAAGTGCAATGCAGTGGGGGCCTGCTCCTGTATGCAGAAGAGATCTCAGAGCGGTGTGATGGTACCTCTTGGGTTCGGTTTCCAAGTTTCTTACTAGGCGCTGGGACTCTGTTTTCTCCAGGTCTGACTCCATTGCCTCTTCTCCTTCCATCTCCTCCCCCATGGGAAGAAGAGTATTTCCATGTCTCCCAGGAACCCAAAGAAGGGAGCTGCACCAGGGAACATGAAGTGCAAACTCAGATACAGGACTGCAAATAGATTGATGATGACAGGCAGGGGTCTGGGTTCAGTCACTCCTGTCTGGCAGGCATGCAATGATTGAATTTATTCACTACGCATATTTTGGGAGTAAATTTCTTTCCTTTGCTGAAGGGTTCAGATTTATACCCATCATGAGCAAAGGAGTTAAGTTGCAACAGTGAACCATAAAGCAGGAAGATTCAAAGGTCTCTGGCATTCTGTACAATCTCAGGAATTCCCATAGGTACTGCACACAAACACACACACACCTCCTCTCAACTGCAGTAGACGATCCTGTTCACCATTTCCCTTTCTACCACTGACCTGTAATTATTTCCCTGTTCTGGGGAAACTGCTGCAATGCATCCTTCTCCTTTTCTTTATGAAGGTTGCTCAGGCAAGCAGGTATCTGCACTGTCTTTGGTGACCCATGTCAGTGCCCAAATGATGTTCGGGGTGACCAAAGACATGAGATCATGCCCCACTACTTATTCTTCCAGCACAAAATTTGCTTTCACTAGCAGTTTTAAAGTGTCCTATTTCTCCCTTCCCCATACAGGCAGCCGAGTGCTGAGAAGGCATTAAGGCAAAAAAAACCCATACAAATTAAAAAAAACACTGCTTTTTGACTATGGAGCTTAAAATACGACAGCATTTCCCCCAGACTGTGAATGGGTTCACAGAAGAGCTCCTCCAGTCCTGACGCTCTCCCCTTCCCCATCCCCCTCCTGGGAAAAATGGAGAGGCAAAGGGCTGCTGTTCCAGCAGATTTGCAGGAGTGGGAGTTGAAGAATCAATGAAGCTCTGAAAGCCAGTGGGGAAAGTCATTCTGCACCTTCCTGACACCAGGAATAAATGATTCAGCAGGAAAGAAAAAAAAATATAACAACCCTCAAATGAGACTGGAATTACCCACTGGAGAGATATTTCATCTGGAGGAATTGTGTTTGCTGCACCGTTCATCTCACTGAGCCACAGCAAGGCTTTAACATCCAGCAAAAGGTCAAACCTAAAGGGGAATTGTTACAGCTTGCCAAAGACCCCAGTGCTGGCCCACCTGCACGTACACGACAAGCTCCCAGACCCTCGTATGGGGCAGACTGGGAGTCAGAACCCAAACTCTGCACATAGCAGCATTTGAGGTATTCACAGCTTTTCAAAAGGCTCTACATTCATCATCCCTTCCCACCCCTGTAGAGTATTATCACACCCAGTTTATTTAACAAGCTTCCGTGCTAATTAGACAGCACTTGCCACTGTGCAAGCCTGCTCCCAACTCTACCTTCATCACCTCTTGTCTCATCAAAGTTGCAGGGCCTGGAGAGGAAACCTACAGGTCTCAAGTGCAGGGGCACTGCTCCAGCCACAAGATGTGCTCCATATCTGGTGTCCCTGCAGCACGAGGTTTATCAGAGGCAAGGACAGAAGGCAGAAAACATTGTTGGGCCTGAGGTGCCGGCCAGGCCTATGCCCTCCCACCTAACAGCAGGCTTACACAGCTGGCAGCACTGACTTGACCCAAGCACAGTGTTTTTTCAGCTCCTCAGCCTCGCTCAGTGTTAGTCTGTGAACATTTGCTCACCCTCTCTGTGGTTCAAGACATGGAGACCTTCTGCCACCACAGCACTGCCGGCCCTGGGGACCCAAGCAACAGGGCCCTATTTGAGGTGGAAGGTACCCCAGAGGCTTTGTCATTGTCTTTTAGCTGCTTCCTCTCTATATCTATATGAAAAAAAAAGGATAATAAACACTAGGAGTGGAATTCTACATCTTTTCTCACAGGCTGGTTTGTACAGGGTGCTCTGGCACAGCCTATCTCATTCCCACAGCAGAAGAGCATCCTATCAGGTTTCTAATACCATTGAGCTCAGGCAGCATCATATGGCTACCAAGCAGCCACAGCAAACTCAGCTGCCCTCCCCTTCAAAAAAAAAAATTACCAGAAGATTAGCTGAGTCCATACAGTGCTCAGGGAGGCAGAGGACATGCCCAGAAGCCTGAAGACCTGCATGCTGTGCTTTGTCATGGGGCCTGAGTCTTGCTGCTAAGGGCACTCTGCAGCTTCAGAGGCCAAATCCTGCAGAGTGAGGCTTTGATATGCCAGAAGGAATGGCAAAAGCACATGACACAGCAGGAGTCTGTCCCTACACTGAAGCCAAGGCCTGAAACAGAAAGGGGGATTGAGATGGACCACAAAAGAGTATTTCCCTCCCTGATAGGTTCCCAGAGGGAGTTCCACACACATTAAAACACAGGAACACAGCCCAACAATGTCTTGCCCTCACTGCCTTTGGAAGAAGGACTGGGTATGAAATGAACAGACCTGTCTGCTTGGGTGTCTTGGGCAGGGTGAATTTGTGATGAATGCTGAGAGCTTGCAGATGTTTCCACTCCAGGGATCTAAGTGAGCAAGGCATCTGTGTTTTGTAAAGGAAAGTGGGGTTTCAAGGCACTTGAGGGCTACAGGGAGCAGACATCAGTTCCTTCTCAATTGGAAACATCAATGCTTTAAGTACGTTTTCTGAGCAGAACTGTAGACACTTTCTGGTCTAGACCTTCTGATTCAAGGTGTTTAAACTCAAGACAGACTCATGGTTGGCAGGGAACAGGGGCAAATAAGCAGCAGAACAATTTGCTGTTGACAGAACAGCATAGGGCAGCCAGGCCAGCCTGCAACAGTTACTCTCCTGTCCATAGGGGCTGGTTGTACAGATGTAGCAGGTCTAGAGCCTGTCACAGATTTAAACTTCTCTGGCTTCAATACAATAACAGAAAAAAAAAAAAATAAACAAAACCCAAAACCACAACAATAAGTATGCCACAACATTTAGGGTTTGTCCCCTTCTCCACAAGGTGTGTTGACGTTCCCTAGGTGCTTCCTGAACGTCATTCTCTCCTGTGCTCTCCTTCTGCTCAAACACTTACTTCACAGCTGCATTGCAGAAGCAACGTTTCCCTAGCAGAAGTAAGGCTGGACTCACCCACAGTTGCACTAGACATGTGGGAGCTTGAGGAACATCACTCAGCAACTCCTGACTGCTTCTAAACGTTTCTGTTGCTGTGCCTGACACTCCTGGATCCTCTTTTTGGCATGTCAACCTCTATTTCCCCTCATCCTCTCCTGAAACTGTTTATGTCTCCTATGTGTGCACATGTGAGGTTTATGGTTATCTGGGAGTTCAGTACGGGTCAAATTTGACAAAGCTTCTGTGGCAGATGCAGATTGAGTAGAAATTGCCCTCTCCCTTCTCTGCTCCTTTACAAAAGTCAAGGGATGGTGGAGGGAAGCTGACCTCCTGCTGACAAGGGCTCTGCAGCAGGAACTGTATCCCATGCCACTTTCTGTTTTTTCCACACAGCTGCAGTGTGCGTGTGTGACCCTGGTGTGATCCCCCAAATCCACCAGGCTCACAGGGACTGCAGGAGAGTAGACAATTCCTTCCTCTTGGTCATCACCATCTTCCCTTCTGACCATGTAAGCTATAGATCTCCAGTCAGCATTCTCCCTGTGCTGCTGAATAAGGAAACGCTGAGGCGGGAATGCAGACAATATCCTAAACAAATCTGCTGTTTACCAAGTTCCTTGTAAACTGTTTACATTGCTGGGGAGAAACTATAGAGGAACAACAGCTGGACCATGTTCTTCCTAGTGCTCCTGTGGGAGTGGAGCTGACACATATCTGGAAAGGTTGCAAACACATGAAGGAAAAGAAAATGCAAGAAAAACCCAGCAACACCCACTGCCTCAGCCTGCCAGGACCTCTGGCTACCTCAGCATTGCCTCCTTGAGTACATCACAAGAGAGGTGGCATGTTTCTGGGGTGCAAAATGGAGTCGTCATGTCAGTTGCACCAGTTGCACTGCCTGGAGTGGCGAGGCTGGCTGGGGGCCTCCTGGGTGAGCTGACTCCCAGCTGCTAAAGGAAGCAGACCTGAAG
Organism: Urocolius indicus; assembly: GCA_013401255.1. Lineage (NCBI taxonomy): Eukaryota > Metazoa > Chordata > Aves > Coliiformes > Coliidae > Urocolius > Urocolius indicus. Next base: position 266,401 of record WBNH01008237.1, read on the forward strand.
GAGCCAGCCCAAACATCCCCTGGAGCCCCTTGGCACTTCAATGCATGTGAAGTGTCCTGTGACTCTCATCCCATGAAGATGCGGTGCGTTGCTCACAGAGGTCAGCCTCCTGCTATTATATGCATGTACTAAAAGTGGTTAAAAATGGGACCTCAGAAATACCAGCAAGAATATTTTTTTTAAGTCCTGGCATAAAATAAAAGCCTCAGAGAGCCTCTAATCTGCCCTCCTTCCTGCCCGTGGAAATCTCTTTGAAGTGCCTGTGCATATGGCAATGCGTCAGCACAGCATAGAGAGCTCAGCTGAAACACTCATGACTGCAGATACCACATGCCCTAGGACACCATGGGCTGCCAGGCTGAAGCTAGGGGATTTTGGAAAGTGGAAGGGTTAAAAGTAAAACAGGCCTTTATCAGTCTCCTTCACGCTCTTGAGGTAGTCACTGCTCACAGTAGAAAGGCTTCTTACATTACTTGAATAGCTGGTCAGAACATGAGAAAATACAGCTTTCGCTCAAGGAAGGTGATAAGTGCTCTGAGCACAGAAATAGCTCCAGAGATGGGTATGTGGGGGTGGTCAGCCAGCTAGACTGGCAAGGACAATGAAAACATACTCCCTACACATGATATGGCAACCCTGACCCAGTAGTTAGAAAGGGACAAGGGTACAGTGATTAAAGAAATTAAAAAGCAAGCAGGCAAACTCACCTATTTGATGTTGAAGAGCAGGAAGAGGGGGCAAGGAAACCAAAGTGCTCCATCAGCAGGGGAAGGGATGTTCATCCACATGTACTCTCAACCACATCACCAGAAGGAGTCCATGCTCAGAGCCAGTCCTGCCTTCACTCTCCACCTGGTTGATCTTCCAGGGCCCAGTCGTGTTCCTGTCCTGACCAGGAAGAGAATGGAGGGGTCTTCCATCAGAGACAAACATCTCAAGTGGCAGGAATGTCAGAGGAATCTGGAGGTTCCTCTTGTGAAGCAAAAAACATCAAATCTTAAAACATTTTTCAGATCCAACTGTACAGAATGGCCAACTCAAAAGAAAATTTGTTTGTTTTTGGTTTCAGAAACTTCTGTGCAGTTAAAAAAATGTCAGCCATTTCTGAATAAAAATGCTCTTCAAAACGAAATCTTGAGCAATCAGGAAAGTCAAGCACTTCCCCTTTCCAAACAGCATTTATGCTCCCCCCTTGCACCCATGTGGGCTTGTTATGTTAAGGCTGCTCATAAAACCTGCTCAGATCAGCCCGACACTTAACCTTGGTTTCTGAAACAACACTGAATACTGTTTGCTTTTGTCTGTACTAGGAGCAAGGCTGTGCTAGCACCAGTTCTGCAGCTCTTACTGCTGACAACCGTCGTCCAAAATGCATCTTTGCTTTGATGGGCAGCAGGGCTTTAATGGATGCGAGACAATAGCCCTGACCATTCACATTTGTTTGCAAAGGCTTTCTGAAAGGAACTCCAGGTGCTGGTCTGAATGTCTCATGAGTTTTCCACTTCAGTTTTAATTGTTGGTACACTTCTCTTCATACCATCAGCTACCTTTCAGAGTACAGAGAGGGGGGAGAGATTGCTTTAATGCAACATTCTATAGTGTGATCATCTTGCTTAGAGAATACCACAGCAAAGGCAGAGAGATGGTACCATAAATGCACTGATATCTGAAGTGACAACCTGATCAGAAAGCACGTGTGTCCTGTTAATGCCAGATGTCTCTCTTAAATCTGTTAAGCATCTCTTTTCTTCCTCTCCCCAGGGTTTTTATAACTATTAACCATTAAAACACTGCCAAGATGGCCATGAATTAAAACACATATTTTCTCAGTGTGAAGCTCCAGTCCCATATGTTTGCCCCAAAATCACTCCTTTACTCTCAGCCTCCTCCCAGTCCTTTGGGGTGCATTCCCATCCCTCCCTGTACATTGAGAGGGGACTGATGCAGACGTGCCTCAACAAGACAAGCAGGAGACTTTGGACCAGGGTGGCTGGTTTATGGCAAGGATAGAGAGCTGTGGGGATGCTGCCATGAGGGAAAGGCTTTGTAAACACAGTGGAGATCTGGCAGTGGCATGGATACCTCCTGCTTATTTCAGTGGGCATCAATGCCCTTTGTGGCTTGCCTTGAGGTCAGGAGGCAGCAGAAACCTGCCCTCCACTCCCTGTACCTCCTTACCAAGCCCTCTGTCTAGCTGATCCTCCCTGCTGGGCAGCTGGGGATGCTGCGGGCCCTTTCATGCAAGGAAGTATTAAGGAATCCCTTTTGCAATTAACTCTCCATCCTCCAAATGGCATTCCTGTGCAGAAGAGTTTAGAAAGCAGAGTGCCACAGATCAGCAATTAAGGGGCAGACAGAATACAAAGGGAGGCATGGCAGGTCACACCTGCGCTGCATCAGAGCTGCTCCCGGAGAAAGCCCTTACCCAGCTCCAGAGGGAATGGCAACTCCTGAGTCAAACAGAAGTAATAAGATGATCTTGTAAGGGGAAAGATTAATCACTATTGGCAGCCAAGAATGTGCAAGTCTAACAAAAGCCAAAGTTTTTTTTTTTTTATTACAGCCCAACTACAGCTAGGAAGACAATGTTAGCTAAGAATCATTAAACCTATTGCAAGAATAATTTTTCTTTGAACCAAACCATAAAACAGGAGTAAAATCCTCTTAAGCCAGTGACAGCTTCTAATGGAACAGATGTCATTATTTTTTGCAAACCTAAAGAAAATTAATGAAGTTGCTTTAGATTATTAAGCGAATAGATTAGGCTCCAAAATGGAAAATATTTACTCAAGCAAAACCTGCTTAATTTAATACCTACCTCAATTAATTTTTAAGTTTGGGATTATAATTGAACAGAATAATGACATCTTCTGCTTGCACAAATAGGGATTTGTGAGCCCTATTTGCCCAGAAGTCAGGCAGGAGAAGTGTCTAGGAAAACTTTACCTTGCTAACCCTCAGGTAACATTAGTGCTGCTGCATGTGCTAATAATGACTTTGGCAGCTTATGCAAGCCTGGAAGATAGAAGGTGAAGCCAAGGTCCCTTCTCCCAGCTGGTCATTAAATTTCCTGAAATGTCTGACCAAGAGGTCACTACTGATATTATAAAATATGAAAACTTATACAGAAAAATGGAATTCATTTCCTTTGTGAACACCAAGTTGAAAGCAAGATGAACTTGTGCCTCATTTCTTCAGCATGCAAGGGGATATGTGCTGGCAGAGTGAGCATTGATCCATCTGCCAGACCTGGGATGGATGAAGAGAGTTCAACAGCTACCTGTAAAATTCTCTGAGTTTGCTCCTGGATAAAGACCTCAGATGAACGCTCTAGTTCCCAAGTTGAAGCAAAGGTAATGACTCCTTTTACACACCAACACAACTGGCTGGAGCTCTCAGCCCAAGAGCTGCTGACAGCAATCTTATTTAGTTACTGCTTTTAGGGCAAGCTTGGTGTGCTCCTCCTGCAGTGCTTCTCCCTCTCTGCTAGAGAGCAGGAGATGCAAGAAGGGATCAGAACACTGAGCTCCATTATTCACGCTGTCTCCGTACACCCAGGAGGGAAAAACAAACCTGAACCACCACTTCTTGAGGCAGGCAGTTGTAAGGAGAGAACGGCGTCCCATGACCAGGAAGCTTTCTCCTGAGCCAGGCACCTTCTGCTCCTCCTCTAAGCCCTGCACTCTTGAGGAGTATATAATCTTCTAATTTTAGTGTACAAGCCATTACTTCCATTAGACCCAGTTCCCCAGAACTCATGGTAATTCTGCCTAATAGGAGCTTGGTAGGGTGGTCACATACTGTTTGCAAAGCAGAGAGAAAGAGCTTCCAAATTAAGGCATGTAAACACACCTGTCCTTCGCAAAGCTTACCATCTCCTGTAGGACAGGGTACATCAAACTTCTTCAAACAATACTCTGGACAATCTGTCTTCCCCAGCCTTCCTTGGCTGCTTTTCCTTCTCTCTCTCCAGAGGGTATGCCTAGATGCTTAGGCCTTTCAGCCCTCTAAAAAGTTACCTGATCTAGACGTGGCCTCTCTACAGTGGATTTGAGCCCATTGAAAAGAGCTTCTCTCTATAGAAGTCATCCACTGCCTAAGGGCTGGATATCACTGTTATTGAACTGCCTTCTTCTTGGCTTATCTTTTTTTTTTTTTTTTGTAAAAAATCCTCCTCAAGGCTGAAATAAAATATCTGTAAAATGTATGGAAACACTCAGTGACTGCTATCCACAACCACTTGCTAACCCCATCACTTGCAGGATGCGTGGCTTTCCTATAGATGAGGATTTCCAGAGCAGCCCTCTGGCATTGCTCCAATGCAGGACACAAGTAGCCATGAGGGTCCACTTAGGGAAGAAGAACATGGCCACTGCTTACAGCTGGCAGCCAAATCTGATAGCTTGCTGCTGGTTCTCCTGGTGTCATGCATCACACTGCATGATAAGCAGGAAGACCATAAACATTCGATTATAAAGCTTTGTGCCCAGAAGTAATTCTCATCTCGGCTTGACCAGTTCAAACTCAGCCCCAAGAGTGTACACTTCAGTACATGTAGAAAGCCTTTTGGGGAGGAAGATGAGAAAGCCTAAGAGTTTGATTTGACATTGCTGACATGTCAAAGCCCTGTGCTTCTGTTTTCAAGACAGGAATCTTGTTAACTGCACTGCTGAGGGCACGGGCTATTGCAGGCTCTCCAACCGAGTTACTGGCACAGGTCTGGTTGCATGTTGTGCAGAAGGGTCAGCAGGGACAAAAGTGAGAGAGAGAAGAGGATTCAATATTGAAATCTCCCTTGGTTTAAAGTGAAAACATGGAAGGTCAGATGACAGCAACAGAGGTGAGAAGTGTTTTAGACCCAACTATCTCTTAAATCCAGATAAGAAACAGGAAGTTTGCGGCCACAGAGCCCATTAGAAATAACCCATTAATCGTAAGTCAGGAGCAAGTAAAGTCCAGAGCTTGTCAGGAAACATGTCACTAGGATTATGAGCAAACCCTACAAGGTAGCTGTAATTCTGAAGGCCTGAGGACTCAAATTGTGATCAAAGAGCCATGCAGGCACAAAAGGAAACAGCATAGAAACCAGAATCCTTCTTCTAAAGGCAAAGAGATGTGAATTACAGCACAACAAGTCCTTCCCAAATCATCCCCTCAGTCCCAAAAGCAGTTGATGGAGGACTGTGCACATGATGCTGACTGACAGGCCTGCAAGATTGCCTGTGGGAAAGGAACAAGAAGGGTAATTTTATTGTCATGTACCACAGGGAGGTGTAAGTAAAATCACAGCATGAGAAAATGACAGTGTATCTGTCTTAGGTCATTTACATGCCCAGATAATCTGTGGGAGAAGAGCCAAAGTTGTTATGTTTGACAGAAGCAACAGAAAGGCAATGTGCCTGGGAACAGAAGATTTGCAAGCCCTAAAACCAGTCTCGTGGTATAATGGTCTCATCTTGCTGAGTGTGCCGCAATAATGCCACAGAGGGACAGATCCAGGGTCAGAAGTGTATGTACATCCCAAGGACACGACTGGAGGCCACAGAGACACAGTGCACTGGAAAAGCAGCACTAACAGCATGAAGAGAGATGCTGATCAGCAGTTGTAGGCATCAAGTATGTTGCCGTCAGTAGGCAGTATAGCACAGTAGTTTTTAGGAGAGATCTGGAAGAAGGAGAAAATGTTTTTTTAGTGTTTACAGGTTACCCCTTCACTGCAGAGGGAGTAACCTGGGAGAAACATGCAGTGGCATGTTGGAATCAGCATGGTTGGCAGACAGAGGCGACTCAGTATCTCTGTAGTGGAATGTTTTTGTGAGATAGCTAGATGGAGCAGGGGCAAAAGTACAGACTGTCTGCAGAAGACAGAGGCACTTTATTAGCTCAAATGAGGGAGATGATTCTAGGATCAGTGAGACACTCTCTGCAGGACCTTTTAGCATGCACCAGGACAGAGTAGGGGGCACCTGCTGGAAAGCAGCGCCATGGAGAGGGACCTGGGAGTTCTGACGGACAGCAAAAAAACCCGTGAGCTAGCATTGTGTCCTCGTGACCAAGAAGGCCAATGGCATCCTCGGGTGCCTGGGGTCAAGGGGGGTTATCTTCCCCCTCCACTCTGCTCTGTTAAGGCCCCATCTGGAGTTCTGTGTCCTGTTCTGGGCTTCCCAGAACAGGAAGAGAGACAAGAGAACTGCTTGAGAGACAAGGAGAACTCAAGAGAGACAGGGAACTGCTGGAGAGAGTCCAGCACAGGCCTACCAAGATGATCAGGAGACTGGAACATCTCTCTGACAAGGAAAGGCTATGAGACCTGAGGCTGTTTAGTCTGGAGAACTAAAGGCCGAGAGGGGCCCTTAACAATGCTTACAAATACCTAAAGGACAGGTGTCAAGAAGGTGAAGCCAGTCTTTTCTTCTGTGGTATAACAGGCATAATGTTACAAGGTGTAACAGGCACAAGTTGGAACACAAAAAGTTCCGCTAGAACATGAAGAGATACTTCTTTGGAGCTCAGGTGAGGGAGCCCTGGCACAGGCTGCCCAGACAGGTTGTGGAATCTTTTTCTCTGGAGGTTTCCAAACCCACCTGGACACGTTCCTGTGTGACCTGATCAAGGGGAACCTGCTTTAGCAGGGGGGCTGACTGGATCATCTCCTAGAGGTTCCTTCCAGCCCTGACCATTCTGTGATTCTCTGATTCACTGTCAGAGGTTCCCAGTGAAAATTTTGATTGCAAGGGTATGAGGTACTCTGTACAGAACCAATGGCAGAAATCTAATTGCTCAGAAAATCTGGGCATCCCAAATGGATTTCATCTGGGTGGGGAGGGAGGAGATGCTGGATCTCAGAGATATTCTTCAGAAGGAACTGAAGAGTTTTCAGCATGGCCCAGAGACGGGTATTTAGAGAGATGTCATGCCAAAGAGGACCAAGGGTTTGAGCAGATGGTGAAAAAAAGACATAAAAAAAGTAGCAAAGAACAGCAAGCACAAGAAGATTTCAAACTTTGTTTTGATCACGCTGAGATGAAGCCAGTAGGTGGGTATCCACAAAGTACTGTCAAAAAGACAGACTGCAAATTAATTTGGACAGCATAGGACAGGCTAGGAGGAAAGCAATCACTATGTGAGTCACTAGCAGGAGATTATATATGCAAAATTTGTAAATAAGGTCACTCAGAGAGGAAATGCAAAGGAGGACAAGAGGAGGCTTGGGCAGATAGCCAAGGATGGAGCAGGTGAAGTAGTCGGCAGTACTTGAAAGATTGTTGATCAGGACAGATATAGCCTTGGATACATCACTGCAAGGGCAACCCTGTCCTACTGTGTGAGCAGAGGGGAATAAACATACCTCCACTGCTGGTCTGTTCTTTAAGGGCCAGTGTGTCACACCAGCTACTGGTAATAAACCTAGAAAGTACTGGGGAAACTGCTGGGTCCTGTTTCTTCAAGAGTTAATTTCTGCCTCAGTTTCCATGGAACCACTTGCATGTGCAGGCCCAGACTCAGCTCTGGCAGCTGCAGAGGCCTCATCTGGAGGGCAGGGCTTCCCTGAGGAGAAGAGAAACCTTCCCACCTTCTCTTTTGAGCTTTTGTCAGCTATATTGCAAGAAGGAGTAGTGACGTATCCCCAGAGACAGCTACAAGGTCACAATCAAACCCAAAAAGAGACCAAAACACCTTGTTGGTAGCCATGGATTGGAAAAGACAACCATAGAGCTGTAGCTGGCAGGGAAATTGAGCCTGCCTGGTGCTACTCAGCTGCTACCCAGGCACTGGAAGAGACAGAGCTCATGTTTGTGATGTGCGGGACAGGAGCAGTAGGATTCTGAAAGTCACAACTGACCCAAGATTACACAGCTAGATAGCCAGCTGCTGTGTTTTGAAATAGCCCATTTACCTGACAGCACTGGCTGGAAAGTGCAAGGCACACGCAGAAAACATCCAGGTTAATTTGTCACTGGCAATGGCCTCACATTTGTCAGGAAGGCGTTCATGCAATCTCCAGAGGAATGTGGGTTTTTTGCAAGTGTTAGGCAGTCACCCTAAGAGCTTAAGACAACAAAGAGATTCTGAAAAAAAAAGGAGATCCTTTAGGCTCTTAGCAAGTCCAGCACACTCCAGGTAGAGTGAAGGGAAGGGGAGTCTGGAACAGACCAGGGAGACAATAGTCGCAAGAACAAAAAGGCTGTATTAAGAATGACTATTCTGGCACTTAAACTAGGTTTAAGGGACTTTGCTGCTGCCTAATATGAGGATAATAATGAGTCTAGAGATCCTGCAACCTGGAAATGCCTGGCAAAGCCAATGGAGACACTTAACCCTTAAGTGGGATAGACGTTATTATGTTTCTGTCTGTGTGTGCATGACAAAGGCAAAATATTTTTAGGTGGGAGGTAACACCCTGATAGAAGCAAGATTTCATAAATGAACCATGCCAAAAAGTAACTGTCTTCCTCCTTGCAGTGCAAGCCAGTAAATGTAAACTTCTCAGAAGCTGTCCCTCAATGACTGACAGGTTCTCTGTGGTGGCCTGATGGTGTGAACAGCATTAACCTCTCTTTCTGGCACAAAACTCATAGGCAAAGTTAAGTGACCTGGTTCAGGGGATGAGGAGCAGAGGTGGTCTGAAAGCCAGGCTCCATGAAATGCAGAATTACAGTCAGGACTAGGTGGCCTGATCTCTGCAGACTGTCTGCTTACATGTCCTGGCCTTTTGGAGAGCTTTATACACAGCTTCATTTACCAAGAGAATCAAGTCTGCAAAGCCCAGATCTGCCCAGATTTCTACTACAAGACTTCATCAGATCACTCTGGACTCTGAGACTACCGTGTCTGCATAGTAATAGCCATTGTCCCTAGGCTTTGTGTGTGTATATGCTACCCTTCCATTTTCCCTTCAGATATGACAAGCAATTCTTAGAAAATACGTTATAAACTCTTCTGCTCCAGAGTTCTGTCACCTCTGATTGCACTCATTTGAGGCAAGGATGTAGTTTCAAAGTAAATCAATAAAAAGCACTTCAAAGGCTCCTACAGACACAAGCTGGGTGCAGTACTCTCTTCCCCAGTTACAAAAAAAACACCAGCATGCTTTGCTTCTCCATCCTGGATCACTGTTTTAGACACCGTGAGTGCAACACAACCAAATAAATGGGCAAAATCCAAACTGTAGAACACTTCCCAAAGCCCCTGCTGCTGTTCTACAGTGCAGGAGTATGGCTGGGGCCTACTTTGCAGTGAGAAGGGCATCTCTGGTGTTCAGAAGACTCTGTAATCATGAAAGCAGAGACTGATTGTCACAGTGGTGACCTGGGCTATAGTGAGGGACTCTCACAGCAAATCAGCAGGGATACACCTCATTGCCAGTCTGCTGTACCCATGGGTGGGTTGCAGACAGGGTCTTCTTGTTGATAGATGATCCTGGAAACAGCTGAGGCAACATCTCCAGCACAGTGAGGGAGGGAATGGCAGATCGGGAAATTCTGGATTCAGAAAGGGGCCACACACTTCACACTCTTGCTGAAGACATGTAAGGTTCCTCAGGCTTGCTATCACACAGAGGGTAATACATCCAAGCACAACACGTATAGAGTAGATTTACTTGGGAACCTCAGGGGAGTACATATTCACCCCTAATCCTCATTCATGCTTTTTTGGCTCCTCATATTCCCCAGCACTCCAACAGAATCTGGTGCTTGGTATACTTCCAAGAAACTAACAAGGTTGCATCTTCTCCAAGCTGAATCATAACAGAGTCTGTCAGTGCAGCATGGGCTGCTGGCTAAATGCTTCCCTGAGGACCAGCTGAGAGGTATGTTAGTCACCGCGGTGAGTTGTCCTGCCCTCCAGGATTCACACGGCACATGAGTAAGCTACAGGAGAACCCATCCAGACAGAAAGTCTACTTGAATCCACTTGCAAAAGGATTTACAGGACAAATTAACTCCATTGGTTGAATTATTTGGATTTGGGGTTTTCAAAATCTCCAAAGGCTTTTTAGACACTGGTGACCCTGAAGCAACAATGCTGACAAGTCCGACAGAAAGAAGGGCTGCTGCCCACACACATGAGAATATTCCTTTCACTCTGCCACCTACAGCTGTTGTTCTTTTTCAGCCTAGTTACATTTTCAATTGAAATTGCCATTACCTGTTTCAGTGTGCTTGATGGTTGCATTGGTTTTTCTCCGTCTGGAGCTCCTTGGGCTGACTCAGGACATCTGCTTTCGGTTCCCAGCTCTGCTGCTTTCTCTCATGATAAAATAAAACAAATTCTTCAGGGTGGAATTGATCTCTAATAAACGTTGTCTTCATGTTTTGGTCTCTGTTCTGTGTTTCAATACCCTGCTTCCAAAAGGTGCTGAGAGATATGGTTTAGTTTAGTCATGAGTTTGGCAGTGTGAAGTCAGTGGCTGGACTCGACAATCTTAAAGGTCTATGAGGCCATGGCATCACACTTCCTACCAGAGCCCATTTTCCTGCTGCCCCAGGGACCGTCTTGCTCTGGGTATCTGCAGCACTGAGTACCCTAAGAGGTAATTAATTAACCCAACTGACCACTTATATTATCTGTAACTTGAACACAATTCTTCTCAAGTTAGTGTTGGAGATGCACTCATTCGGGGCAGAGCTACAGTATCTGAGGCTTGAGACCTTTGCAAGCTTACTCTCTCTCGTTGTTAAGAGAGTCAGGTGGTGTCGTTCCTAGAAGGTGAATAAATTATTATTGCAAATTACTCTGATGAAGTGGCTTTTATTAGAAAGCCAGACACAAAGGGAGCTTGCTGATTGGCTAGCAGTGATGTCATACCCAGCACAGCACTCAAATGCAGACATATGAATTTTCTCGTCTAGATTTTGTGTATAATTTTCATTTTCTCCTGGCAATAAAGCCTCACCAGCAGAGCCTTTCACCCCGTGAGTATGCTGGGGGGTCTGTACTTCACAAGTGGCTGATGAAAGCAAAGCAGCCTTTGTACTTCTGTCTTGTAATGAACCCAAGGCTAACAGTTTTCACCCACAAAGACACTGTGTTTTATTGCTCTATTACAAACCTCACCACTCAATTTTCTTACGTGGGTAGAAGAGAAATCGGCATTTTTTGGCTTGCACGGACCTAAAATGCTTCTGATCAGAGATTTTGCTACTTACAAGCTGAAGCCGAAAGTGCAGATAAAGAAACAGCCTGGGTATCATCCAGATCCTCAGCAAAAGGCAAGAATGGGGTTTTGGAAACAACCAGGTAGCAAAATCCCAACCAATTATTGATTTTGCAAGTGTCACATCTTGTTTCTTCCTCCCTGCAAAGCCAAATTCTCAGTGAGCAATGTCAGTGAGGCAAGCTCAGTGACCATCACACTGCGTGCTACCCTTTCTCTTCCCTGACCAAACATCCTATCAAACTTAGCAAATTAGCCTAGCAAATGTTCCAGCTTTAATCATTACTGGATGCAAACATGCATGCTGGTGCAGCTCAGGTACCAGAACCCTGGGCAGACAGTGAGCATGAAAGCCTCACTTGCCTCACTGCACTGGAAAGAACTTTCAGATTCAAGCAGCTCTGCAGCACACGCAGTGCCAGGCTGCAGGCAGCTCTGTAGCTCCCTTGGCAATGCTGCTGTGGCTGCGGGCTCCAGAGCCTGCTGCATGTGGACACAGGCAGAGAGGAAGGTTTTACCTACTGTTCCTTCCTCCCTCTTTTATGTACTGCTGAAGTGTAAATTTTTTTGGGAAGGTCAAGTGTGACATTCCCAGCACTGGGAAGGTGCTCCTGCTTGTGCTGTATAAACACTGTGCTCTCTTCCAACACATAGATCACAAATCCTGAGCCCACCTAAACAGCTTTCCTACTCCCCTTTGGTTAGGGCTCTAAAGTCATTTGTCCTACAAGGGCAGAAAACAAAACACATCTATCATTTGGAAGACATCCTGGAACACACCCCCACTCCCCCACCCAGATAGTTGCACTGATGAAATTGGACACTGAGGACTGCCAGAGAGCTCAAACAGAGTTAGATTTGCTGTTCCCAGTCCTGGGGTCATGACTCCCTGCAACATCATCAGCATCACTTTATTCCAGGTGGCTTGAAGTTGGAAATCATTGTTTCTTATTGCCTGAAGATTTGCTGAGCTGCCTGCCCTTTGCGGATAATAGCAGCTGCCCTCAGACTGCTAGATGCTGGATCTGAGGCTTTTGAAGTCCTGAGGGTGATGATGCAAGGAACAGGCATCTGGGAGACTGCCTGACTGTGAATCAGAGTTAAGAAAGAACACGAAGGCAGAAATCCTACAAGAGGATGCTGTCTGGCTGAGACACGTGGTCAGCATCAGCAAAAAGGGTACAGGCTTTCAGGTTTGAGACCTGGAACAGGCTCAAATCACCCCTTTTAGATCTGACCTCCTTTCCTGTTTGAGGAAGACAGCAAAGAGGAGAGGGAGCCACGAATCTCAGAGCCAATCCTGATTTGCCACTGCGTGGCTTGGCCTAATGTCCCTCTTTGCTTTTACCACTCCGTGTGTAGAACAGAGGGTTATTAAAAGCATCAGAAGAACTTCAAGTCAAACAATTCTATTGTTTATAAGAACTTTCTTATAGCATCTCTAGAGTTTTGGCTTGGACCAAAGGCAGGAAACTCAGACCAGCATTTAAATGGTTTATTACTGTCCAGAATTGTATCAAATTCCAAAATTGAAACCACTGGCAAAAAACAAGCAGTCTCTATAGAAGAGAACACATCCACGCAGACGGTGCAGACAACAAAATGATCATGCTGGGCCTAACTCTGCTTGCCTTCCTCACACGGAGTAATACCCTCACTCCTCTCTTTGATTTCACCAGCATTATTTTCCCATCTGAAGCAGCCAGGCTCTATAGGAGAACTTGGTCCCATCTACTTATCCCTTGCCTTACATGGGAGTCCTGCATCACTTGGCTTTTTAATGAAGCTGGGTTTTGATGTGTCAGTTTGCCCCTCCCTTTCACTTGAGGATAGTATTAGAATCACGTCTGGATTATAACACCCAGTAAGCTGTTCTGGTGTGACAGGAATCAAAGCCCTGAAAGTGGGAATCCAGTTAATTAATCGTAGCTGACAGATAAAGGTATTGATTGTAGCTTGAGATTGGCCTGGGGAATAACTACTGCAGGGCACACTGTGCTAGGGTGATATTTTTGCAATCTTAGTGATGTGGGAGGGAAGCAGAGAGGAAGTGAATAATTGCAGCTAATTAGAACTTGTGCATGCAGCCCAAATTAATTTGTTTGAATAATCAACCACCAACATTGCTCTGGTCCAAAAGAGAAAGGACTGCTCCCATAGATTCACCAGTACCATCTCTGGCACCGACGGAACTGAGGCTCGAAATACAAAAGGAAGACAGACAACATTATTGACTAGGAACACTTGCTTTTGCCAAAAATGTACAATGAGCAAAAGTGGTGAGGCAAAGCTGAAGGATGGTGGAGGGTGCAGGACAGTGGATGATGCTCTTAAGCTTCTTCCACCTCCTGCTGCTCTGCCGGCAGCCTGCCCGCCTCCACCTTCACAGGTGGGACCTCAGACCCACCAACGGAGAGACACGGGGGTGGCTGCAGGGAGATCAGATATGCAAGTGCTGTCGCTGCAGGGATAATAAAAGCTAGTAGAGAGGGCAGATGGAGGCAAAGCTGCAGCTAGCAATCTGTGTGCATACACCGACCAACTCACTGGTCCCTGTCCATGGGATCCCCATAATCTCCCACAGCAGACCTGCTGTTACAAACACTCTCATCACTAACGCAGCGGGGGCAGCTAAGCAGAGAGAGTGAGTGATCTAGCAGGGGGTTAATAAAAGGATTGACGCAGAACAAAAAAGCCTGTCAGTTGCCATAAGACATGCTCTCCACCCCTTGCAACCCCCAGGAAATTAAAAATTGTGGTCTGCAGTGTACACTGTTTTCTCAGCAGGATCGGACAGAGCAATGGGATGGGGAAGGGTAGGATGGGGAAGGGGGAAGTTGGGAGTAAAATGTTTGTCCCAGCTGTTGTTTTTGATGCGATACATCAAATACTCTCATTCCAAAGGACCAGGTTACCAGGTCTCTCCAAACCTGATGAGATCAAGGCGTGTTGCTGTGTGCTGTTGCCAGCAGTTCCTCCTGGAGAGAGTCAACTAGATCCTGCCAGGCTGCAGGGCCAGGCTGCTCTGCCAGACACCACTGAAGCCCATGCTAGTGTGTTTCCATGGAAATAGGAAGAGAACAAATGCCTGTGGCATGATACACCTTTTCCAATATAGATTTGGACTATTTTGAACAGTCTCTTTCTACTGACAGCCCTCAGGACTGGATATTTTGTGGATGAAATCAAAACAGAAGGGGGAAAAAAATTCTCAGATTGTGTGAAATGAAACCCACTATCCTTTCCAGTGAGCAGCAGCTGAATTCAAGAGCACATTAATCCTCCAGAAACATCTTTCAAGGCACAGAGACCTCTGCACTAAATATAATCTGGCACTTCCCAGGCTCCTCGTTTCTCAGAAGTGGATAGTGATGATCTCTTCTCTCCCCTCTTCAGGCTCTTTCACATCAAGTTTCCAGCCCTATTTTTCCCCTTCCAAATGAGTGAAACCTCTCAGCTCAGAGGTGAATCCCCCGCTGCCCATTTCCTGCCCATTACTGGCTGCTTTGCCAGCTGCATCGTTTGCAGCCTGTGGAGACTCCTTGGCAAGCAGGCGGGCAGGCAGGCAGGCAGGCAAGCGGGCAGGCAGGCGGGCAGGCAGGCAGGCAAGTGGGCATGCAGGCAGGTGGGCAGGCAGGCAGGCAAGTGGGCAGGCAGGCGGGCAGGCAGGCAGGCANGCAGGCAGGCAGGCAGGCAGACGGGCAGGCGGGTGTCCCACAGCGTGGGCCCGCAGCGCCCTCTCCTGCGGACCAGCCAGGCTGAGGCCATTTGACACCGCAGGGTCAGATGAAGCCTGGTGGGGCACTGCGAGACACAGGCACGAACGGTCCAGGCACCCGGCTTCGTTTCGCGGTGCTGCCCGGCTCGCCTGGCCAGGCCCCGGCCTCCTGCCACGCATGGCCTGATGCGCCGGGCCGGTCTTTCACAATGACTAATCCCCACGGCACTCAAAATTGCAGCAATTTGTGTGCATTTGGGCCAAGGCATTTTGGCAAGCAGAGGCAGGAATCTTCATCTGCCCACTGCTTTCTCTCAACTGCTGGGCACTTCAGACAAAGATGAGTTCTGTTCAGCTTGCTGGGGTCCTGAGTTTGGCATCTGCCAGAGTAGCGTGGAGTAATGACCTCTCTCTTGGATGCCAGTCTCTGCTTAGCACCTGAGCTCTGACTGCATCTTGCAGTGTACAGAGTAGGCAGAATAACTCTGCACTTGCACCAGAGGATTTATAAAGCTTCTCTCAGTAGCTGGCTCCTGTATCACACTGCCTTGGGCACTGTGCTGCAGACAGCCCCATGCAGACCAGCCTGCCCTGGGTCCTCATCCCTCAACCCAGCAGCACAGAAGCTAACACACCTTAAGAGAAGAAATATGAGAGATCTTTTGCAAAGGCAAAGCAATGACAAGTTTCATCTCTGTAGGGGGTTTGCTTGGGATTATTATCATTTTAAAGGATACACTGCTGCTTCTAGTGCTGGGAGCCAAGGATGTGAATAAAAGAGCTTCATGAATACAGATATGTTGCCTAGATAGAATAAATAAAGCTTATCTACAGTTGGCACTTTACTTTCCAAGTGGGTGAAAACGAGGTGTCCTGTCCCCAGGAGATCCAGAAAGGGTTCTGACCCCTTCACTGGACACAAAGAGGAGGCATTAAACACTGCCTGAGACACCAGGCCTGGCTGAGGGCTCCCATGCCGTCAGAAGAGCAGTGTGTTAGAGAAGTTGGGCTTTCCTCACGGGGAACACATTTCTCAGGAAGCAAAAGTTTCCTGGCTGCTATGAAAACACTTGAAAAGTGGAAACACTTCTGCCCTGCAGGAGCCAGCATCCGAGTCAAACCCAGCTACATCCACAGCACATTCAGCACCACACTACGGTCACTGGAATACAGTCAACAAAAGAAATTTCAGATTAAACAAATTTTTTGTTGTTGTTGACTAGAATATTTCGTTTCGTCCAAAAGAAAATAAAAAGCCCAGGGCTTCCTGCGAGCAAGAAGCAGCATCACTGTGCCATGTCCCAGCCCTGCTCTCCCCTGTGTGGGTACATGCAGCATCTGGCCAGATGTGCCCTCAGGCCCCACCCTCCCTCATGCACCAGCACCTGCTGCTGGAAAATGTGCCTTTTTGTAATATTCCTTCCTACCATATTTACCTCAGACAGCAAAAATCATTATCACATCTCCGACATCCTGTTCTGTGTTCTTACAGATCTGTCCTTTTGTATTGTCAGCACAGTCAAGCCATTCCCTGTAATTATAGACTAATACAATGGTAGGGTTGGAAGGGACCTTTAGAGATCATCTAGTCCAACCTCCCTGCAGAAGTAGGTTCACCTAGATCAGGTCGCACAACAATACATCCAGGTTGGTCTTGAAGGCCTCTAAGAAAGGAGATTCCACACCCTCCCTGGGCAGCCTGTGCCAGGGCTCCCTCGTCCTCACAGTAAAATAATTTTCTCTTATGTTTAAATAGAACTTTTTGTGTTCCAGCTTCATCCCATTACCCCTTGTCCTGTCACTAGTTACAATAGAAAAAAGGGATGTCCCAATCTCCTGACACTCACCCTTTAGATATCTGTAAATATCAATGAGATCTCCCCTCGGTCTCCTCTAGACCAAACAGTCCCAGTTCCCGCAGTCTTTCCTCATAGGGAAATAATAATTATTGTGTTATATTATTATAGATATATTATTATGAGCCTTTTAATAAGGCTCACAATACCAGACTTGTTTGGTGCTGCAGTTGGTTTGGCACCGAAGGAGTTTTCTCTGGGCTTGGGAAGCTTGTTCCTTCTCTCCCTGCCACTGTGAAAACTCTTCTGTGCATGCTGCGTGGGAGGCTAGATGTGGGTGAGTGCAAGCCAGTCATGTGATGACAGGAGATTGGCTTATATGGGGTTGTGATGGGACTGAGCGTCTGCTTCATGCTCTACAGTAGGCTGGTAGGCCTACATTCTTCCTGGCTGCTGCTGAGCAAGCCCCAGTAGACCATGTATTTCATTGTCCCTCAAGTCTTATTTGTCTTACACTCACAGTGAGTGTATGCATTTGCAGTTTTTATGAAACATATGACTCACTACTGCTACACTGTACAAGCAAGAATTTATCTGCTCAACAGATTCTATCGGCTTCCAAGTGCAATGATTTAGCCACAGATAAAAACAGTCAAACACTGACAAGATCTCCTGGTTCTAGGTAGTCTTGTATGTGTCACTGATAGGAGCGGTTTCTTCTTCTCAGCACTTGTCCCCTTTGTCTTGGTTCTTTCACCACTGCTGGCTGTAGTAGCCTTGAGAGCATCAGCTTTAGGGTATGCAGATACCAAAAAATGAGTAAATTCCACTTTTAGGCACTCTAGGCTGAGGAAGAGGTCAAGTCCATATTGCCCAAAGGAGACATGGGGAAGGTGCACATGCCCTGACTCTTATCACTGAACGTATGCACCCTGACATCAAACATTGTGCCAGGCAGCCACGGCCACCTGTGACAGTCCCAAAGACCCCCATATTCACTTTGTCCCTTGCAGCTGTGTGGCAGAAAGCTGTGCTCATCCCAGTGGCGGGCCTGAAATTCAGGAGGGTGGTGGTGACACTTTCCCAACAGAGCTCTCCTTGCTGAGCCATCACCAGGGCATCCACCCACTCAGTCACTTTCATCTGGACACACTCCAAAGCTCCCTCTTCCACTGCTGCCCACACCTCCCCTGCTGAGTACAGACTGGTTATTATTGCATCAAAGGAGTGAATCCCAGTAATGTGAGGACACTTGCAGAGTGCCAGCTTCTCAGGTACTCAGATGTACAGTTTATGCCTCCAGGGTGACATTGCAGATGAAAAACAAAACACACAGAACTGACAAAATGAATCTTTAAAAAAGTACTTTCTGCTTTAGGTAGCTGAAGAGATGAACACTGTAGATTCACTGGGCTTAGGCCAGTCTTGCCTGAGATACACAGGTCCTTGTCCATCCAACTCTTTCCCCTTCCTGACATGCAGCTCCCAGGACAGTCTTTGTGGGGGCTGCACTATCTTATTTGTTTAAGTATCAGTAGACAGTAAGTGGGACTTCTCTGATGCTCCTCAATCCTGACAGAATAGCAAATATTTGCAACTGTAAATCTGTCTCACACAGTTTGATTCGTTCTAACTGCACCCAAAGTGGGCACAGTTTACTTGATAGTCTCTTCTGTGTTTTCTGTTCCTCGGAACAGAGATGGCATTTTACTGTTGCCTTGCTGTATTTATGATCTGAAAGGCTGCTCAGAGTCCTGACTGTGTACACTCATGTCCTTTTCTTGCCCTACAGATATAAGCTGCAGCATGCCATTTCGGCATAATAAGTAATTTGGGGTGCAGTAACAATGGCATTTTAGAACTGCTCCTTAGGGGGTTGACCTCCTTCTTAGGAGACCTTCTGTCCTTGAAATACAGTTTGAACTTTTCACGTGAGATCACAATTGCTAAACATTCCTGTGTCATTTAGAGGTATCTTTGCTCTGTTGGCAGTGGTGACATGACTGCTCTCCTGTCACTCCTTTTCCTGGCAACAGATGACATCACCTCTCAGTTCCTATCACTGTACTGTGCATTGAGGGATAAGAGCTGCCATGGGCTGGCATCATGTTGACATAAATGTCTCCACAATAGGAGGAGGTTTGCAAATACATGAAAGGTTTGGAAGGAATCTGGAGTTTACACATCCTAATGGTCTCTGGAGCGGCTTATTGTCAGTGGGTAGGCAGCACACACCTTTGCAGGGCCAAGCCCCCTCCTCGGGAAGCCTGCAGGTGTGGGCCACATGCTATCACAGCAAATGAGAATTTTATTTTAGGTTTACTCCTACAGCTCTTGTTAGCAGACTGATGAGTTTGTGACTATCATCTGCCACAGCTTCTGTTTCAAAGGCGTGTCTGTGCCTGTCTGCAGAATGTCACTGGGTACTGCACTGACTCCTGAGCATCCTGTTAATGTGGCTTGCTGCCCCACTGGTACACTGAATAGTGCGCATGGGAAGGTCTTCCCTCGGGGTGAAAGATACCATCGCTCCCCTTGGTTTACAAAAAGGTCAAGGGGAAAATTCCTGAAGGCTTCTGCTAGCCTGAGAAATGAACATAAATCCCTGCTCAGAGGGATTCAAGTTTAGCTCCTTTTCATAGTGTCTGCCAAACAGGACATGTAGCACGAACCAAACACGACACGCAGCACCAACCAGCGCTGTCTGAAGCAGGGCAGAACCTAGTCCCATCTCTCCCTGGTAGTCTGTCATCCAAGAGCAGCATAAGCCTCAAATGTTATTGGCTGTCCCTGCAGTCAAGAGTTGCTATTTCGGTTGAAACATTGAAGGCTGATGGGAATTTGACAGTCCATGATTAAGCTGCACGAAAGTGCCAGCTGGGAAGTGGGTGGAAACAAATCTTTCGTCAAATAGTTAAACTCTGTTTTCTCAAAATTAATTAATTCACAAAGAACACATTCCTTCATGGGTTTCACAGCTGAAAACAAAGCCAGGCTCGCTTCCCACTTTACTATCTGTCAGTCGTACCACAAAGAACAGAAGAGCTCACTCTGTTGTTACTCCTGTGATCAAACCACAGTGGAAAAAAAGGAAAGCCTCTGCCTTGGCTTTCCAATTTACCTGAGGTAAATTGAGCTGCCCCAAATCTATTTTTCTACAGTTATAGCCAAACATCTGGTTCTGCCTTTTGCTGAGAGCTGATCTACAGGACCATGACCCCTGCCTTCAAGGAGCAGGCAAGAAGCCCACCACCAGACAACCCAGTTCTATTTTCCAACCAAATTTACCTCAGTCTGTATTAAATGCCAGGTGTCTGTTTGATATCTCTGCCATGGTGGCAACTCTCCAAGATCCAAAAAGCGACGCATGGCTGGATGGGTGCCCAGCTGAAAGCTCAAGAGCCTGACAGTGAGAAGCGTCTTAGCACCCATGTCTCCAGCTAAACTCAAGGGAGACATTAATATGCATTGCCACTGAAAACCCAGCTGCCCTCGGGCTTCTGCTTCTCACCTGGCAGCACAGCCTTAGTCAGGCTCAGTTGCCTTGTTAATCTCAAAGTCTGCTCATCAGGTGCTCAGTACGTAGCTGTGCCCTTTCCCAGCCAAGGAGCCCATGCAGCTGCCCAGACCTGTCTTTCTCACCTTTGTCTGCCACCTGAGTGCTAAACTGGTAGCAGTCTCCAAAGAGTTATCAGCTTCTTTCCCATAAGGAAGCTCTGTCTGGGAAGGGTTTCTTCACGTGCCTCCTCCATTTGGCATCCAAGGATTTCACTTGAAGTGAAAACCATGCTCAGTAACATCTCTCCTCTCCAGAGCAGAACACAAAAGAGACACAGCACTACCGAGCCAGGCTATTACCTCACCTCTGAGAGCACTGAAGAGCGTGACGTCTGGGAAAGTGAGAGCATCACTCACTGGTCTCTCCAGAGACAGAGAACTTCATAGCCCTCTACTGTATAGGCTGAGGTTGATGGGCAACCAAAATTGTCCTTGTAATCCTGTGTTTGGCTAAAGCAAGTGTTCTGTCAAAGAGGGCTTAGCAGCTGACTTTCTCAGGAGCATGTAACTGAAAAGTCTGAGCATTTCCTTCAGAGATGAATGACCTCCTCTAGACACTCAATGGAGCAGTCCATGGCTTTCAGGTCCCATTCTGCATGTGTGATGTTTCAGCTAGAGGCAAAATGGGAAACAATAAAGTAATCTGTCTTGGCCACTACTGAGAAGTGACATTTCACAGCAGTCATTTCTGATATCCAGAAAGCAACAGAGGTAGAAAAGGATCAGTTTGATTTCTTCTATACTTTTGTAACAACAGAGGTAGAGTCTCTCCCAGTACGTCCATTGTGGAGAGGTTTTTGTTTCCTTCTCTCTAGTCCATTTGCCTACTGAGCCTCATCTTGGCAGAACAATGTGTTGTGGGAGATCAGTGCTATGGGCAGAATAGCCATTTCTACAAGAGAGATGTGCTTTACCCTGTGGCAACAAGAACAACCACCCAATTAGCTGGAAGATACTGCAGGAAAGCATTTGATCCAGCAGCATCAAGAAAGGACCACCTCTGAGCTCATAGAATGAAGACAGCATAAATCATATGCAGACTTACAATTCAAAAAGAAACCTCTGGAGTCTGATCTGGTTGGTCAGCTGTATGACCACAAAACCATTTCAGTGGGCATTTACCTGGTTTTCAGTTCAACCTCTTTTGGTTAGCTGCGTCTTCTTGTCATACACATCACCTAGCCTAGAGACAATACATCCTCACAACACGTACAGGTGCTGCAAAACTACAAAGCAAAAAGGAATTTCACACTCACCAAGCCTCAGCAATATTTACATGCTCACATAAGTAAAACCAGAACTCAAAAATATTTATTACAGGACAGACAGTGTTCTGGATTTTTGTAATTTCCCATATTTTATAGTTTTATTTCCAGAGTGCAGGATCTTTTCTTTGAAATCCTGTTCAAGCCCTTCCTCACACAACCAGCTGCACCACCGCTTGCTTCTCCTTATTTCATACACTTTCTGGGTGTTCTGACTGTGTAACACTTTTCTCACCCAGGTTTCTTCTAAAGAAGTTTATTCTCTGCTCATTGCCTCTTTATGGAAGAGGTTAGAGATCTCCTCTGCCCATTACGACAAATCTGGTTTCAAGTGCAGCCACAATTACTACCACTGGCTTCATTTTATAAAGACCACTCCATGTCTTATCCCTCCTGTCATTCCCAGACAAGGAAAATACCAAGGACAATTTTGTCAAAGCAAGCTCTGTGGCTAAAACCTCTGTAGATGGAAGTACAGAAGATAGCTTTGTTAGGCACTGCTGTGTAAGAGTTGTGTGCACACAAGTAATTTACAACTATGAAATACACAAATAGTTTTGGCAGTCTCACTAACTGCCACTGACACAGCTGCCTCTCAGTAGACCAACACACAAATGTATTGCAAAATCTGATTCAGAGCATGTTAAAATAAGCGTAACTTACAATATTGCATAAGGCACATCCTATCAGTCAGCAGATCAGCCATCCAGGAGAAAGCAGAACTGTACACCTGATTGCCACAACCCTGAGCTCCTGTTCTTTGAGTCAGAGCATAGGCTGTGCTCGCCCTACTGGAAGGTGCTAAAGAGATGGGGCCCAGGAGGGTGGAGCAAAGGTGGCCTCGAGGTCTCCTTAAGCAGACTGTGCAGCAAAGGCCCACTCAGGGACAGCCTGCAGCTGATGCAACCATCACCTTACATTGTCCCTACACAACACAATTCTGCCACAGCTGTGTGGTCAGAATGGCAAAATGGCAGCCAAGACATTGAAGAAGACACTCCTCACCGAGACATATCCTGTGCACAGGAGCCAGACTGTGGCTATTCCAGACATGCACGCAACACACACTGAGTAAGAAAGAGAAAAGGAAAAAAAAAGCCTGTTCTCATACAACAATGCTAGCAAGAAGGCCTTTCTGCTGGTAAAACTCTGTGGCTCTCCATCAGAGTTTATGCTTTTCCCTCCCTTATGCTCACAGACATCTGACCTCAGCCTATCCTGCCCATAGCAGAGGACTCCCAACAGGACCCCGTGCGTGGTGCTGCAAGCAGACCAACTTGAAGGACAGCCAATCTTTTGGCTTCTCTATTATAGTCTCTCCAGGCCTGCTTAAATCTTTCTTTTGTAACCTTCTGACACAGCAAAGGCTTCAACTACACCCTAAAGGGCTGCAAATCCAGGGCTTCTCAGAAGTTCATCTTTCAGGGTTTTTCTTGAATGCTAACAGAAATAAGTGTTGCACTTCTGACATATAATTTTGCTGATGGGGTTGTATACTACACTGGTTTGTTAGTTTGAGGTAATATGATGAGGTACTGATGATGTTTCAGCAATGCCCTTTATATCACAGCAGTGAGGTCAGATTCAATGGACATCAAACATTTGAAGGCACTTTCACAACCAGTGGCACTGCTGTTAATGTTGAAATTATGGGAATGGAAACTATAACCTATATAACAGAGAATCTAAAGTACAATCCACATAACACCAATGAGTACATAAATTGTAGGGATTTAGGAGACTAAAGAATATTTTGAGAGTGCTGTTTTCAGACTTGCTTTCCAAAGACAATATCTGTCATCTGTCATTCATCTTGATTTTTGCGAAAGCAGCTGAGAATAAAGCAGCTGAGAATAGAGGGAAGTGCTTAAAGCACCACTCTGTCCATATGCACTGCTTATGTAAGATATAGATTCATACTTTCTTCTGGACAGTACACAATGCCACCTGTAATACATCTAATAACTCTCACATTAACTCTTTACAGGGCCAAATCTGACAGGTAAATAGGGGGTTAGCTGCCCTGTGGTTCTGCAGCTCACAGCACCTGACAGCTTTGCAGTCAGTCTCACAGGAACAGGAATGGAAATGCAGTCAGAACATCTCCATGACAAAGATTTCTCAATTCCTGATGATGATTTCCTAACCTATCTTCTTCCCACAAAGTTTTTAGTTCTTCCTTTTCTGTTGATCTGAATCATTTGCTCCAGAAACAAGGTGACTGTTCCCAAGCTCAAGTAGTCACTGCCACAAACGAATTGCTCAGAGTTCACCAGCACACCGGTGATTCAAGCTTCGTCCAGTTCCTGTTGAAGCCAGGCTGACAACCACAATGTGTAAGCCATCAGCACTGCAAAATCTAGCAATATGGCTCACGTTGAAAGAAACTCATCATTTTGGATTCAGATGTTCCCAGCTCGAGCCATGGTGTCCCAGCCAAGATGGGAAACCATTCCACCTCCCACTGCTGAGCTGTCAAAAATATGGAAGACAGCAAGGCCTCCAAGGAAGGCTGATTTATAACCACAAGGCAGGGAAAAGAGATTCTCTGTGCAGAAACACTTCTGCAACTGCAAGTCTCTCTAATGTGGTGGTTCAGATTCTGCAGTACATCCAAAAAACTGGTATCTAACAGCTTCGTACCAAGCATTTCTTCCAAACTCTAAGTCTGGGTACAGGCTATGCTGATTCTCATGAAATAATTTAAACTGGGACTTGCATAGTTCCTGTGCGATTCTACTTCTGAAGCATTGCATTAACGAGCAGTGTTTTGCAACTGCCAAGACATGAAAGCATGTTTGTTATTAACACATCACTATATAATTAGGGAACTTGGCAGGTGGCTGGGTATTCACGTGTTCTTTTTCCTCTGTTGCTGACAGTGCTACATGAGTGTCTCTAGGTATCCTGTTAGGTGACAAGTGCAAATGAATTCCACAGCCAAAACTAAGCATTTTGGCACCATTTAGTAGAGAGATGGCATTTTTCTGCTTAAAAAGGGCTCAGAATTGGAACGGTATGAGGTGTAACAGATCAAGATTGAGACACGTTGGCCAAGCGGGACGGGTATCTTACAAAGCATGGCAGCAGTGGGTGCTGGAGTCCAGGATTGAGATACATTGGCAGAGCTCAGATGGGGAACATTGCCCAGTTTCCAAGAACAACACAGAGCACAGTATTTTAATTAGAGTTCCTATGCTCTTCTGCATGGCTCAGCACAAACTTTCATGTTCTGAATTTTCCAAGCCTTTATTAGGATCCATCCAAAAAGCCTACCTTCCACTTTTTCCTAATCCTCTCTCAGTAAAGACATGCTGGCAGTTGCCCCTTGTACCCATATATTCTGCTGTTGGCTCTCAATAAATGTCACAGGTCACAGAAGAAACATATGCAACAATTCATGGATATGGAGACTGATATATGGCTCCCACCATAACGAGTTTCCATAATGAGTTGTAATCAAAGATGGGAAGCTGTGGGATTTCTGGGAGAAGTTTGATGGTAGAGAAGGAATGATGACATGTAGATGAGTGAGCTGGACACTCAAAATCTGAGTAATTGACTTCACAAAGCCTGGGGAATGCAGACAGAAGTCGTAGCGGGATGGGAGTGCTGGGCTGGACAGGAGGTTACAGGATTGCAAACACCTGCAACACAAATGCTGCCCTGATACTGCCTTGTGTTTATTAGCTACAGCTCAAGGTTTGATCCCAGGCATTACAGATTCGCATGACTAGTCCCAGCAACAATAGAGGAATTCATAGTTTGAGAAAAACTCCTCCCCTTTCCACATTGTGCACAGGCCTACGGTTTAAGCTGGCCAAAGTAGGTCAAAGGGAATTAGTTCATTTGAATACATAAATTCAGCTTAACAAGGAGCAAAGACAATTGCTTCAAGCTTGAGTTCAAACTAGGAAAAACAGGTCTTCATAGATTTTTTGGGACACTTTGGCTTTCACTTCTCCCTTTTATTGCCTCCCCTTGCCCAGCTTCATCCTTGCCTCCTGACTAACAAGTGTCTGGCAAACCCCCATGTCTCTCAACCCAGCCTGCATTCAGAAAAGCAAACTCAGTAAGGTCATTCAAAAGCTCACCCATGAAGATCTGTCGGCGCCAAGAGGCTTCTTAGAGCATGTGCCATGTGTGCAACTCTCCATAGCTAATTTTCAAACAAGCAAGAAAATGCATCTTTTTTCTGCCTCCTGCAGACAAATTCTTTCCCTTCCCCCACTCCTTCTTTTTTTTTTTTTTTTTTCTGCTAAAGGGGACAAGTTCCATTTCCAATAACCGAAGACTGATTAAAACTGCTGTCCCTCTGTTGCCTCCCCACAGTCACAAGCAGCTCATACCATGAAACAGTGTCAAGAAAAGGATTTCTTACATGAAGGAGTTCATATAGCCAGAGAGAGGAAACAAAGGAAAGCAGTTGACATTAAGTTTTGATTTAACTCTTTCTATTCTAAAATCCACTCACTTTCCTACACCTTTAATGACAGCATTCCAGTGAAAACTCTTTAATCAGTGTGTTATATCTCTGAGATGGCACACAGCATTCAACCAGAAGTAATCAGTTTTCTATTTCCATAATTACACAGGTATTTAATTATTACCTCTTACTCAGCCCAAATCAACTCCTATGAATCCAACAGCCCTGTGTCCTTCTCTATCACCTCTAACTAAAATCTGTGGGGTGCTGGGTGGCTCAAGAGGAGGAAATGAGTCGAATTTCAATTCTCAGCTGGCAGTTTCACCTCAAATTTGGCTGTTTGAGGCAAATCTAGATCTGTGTTGGCTTAAAACATACATCAACCATGAAATCGCTGTTTAGGTCTTTAACTGAATGGGTTCTCCAAGGGAATCTCTTTTCCTTTTTATCTAAACTTTGTACTTTTGTTGGCAGGAATGAAGAGCATAAATCAAATCTTTCAATTACATTTTGGAGTCTCATTCAAGCCTTCTGACAAAACTGTTCTTGGAGTTTGAATGCCATCAGTTTACTGAGGCCAAACAGCAGTGGTTTTTCCTGAGCAGCTTCAACTTTGTTGCTGCAGAAACTGTACAACTTCAGTCTTCGGGGCAACAATGCAGAACACCACTTTAGCATCAGATGAAAAACTGATCACCCCAAAATGGAACTGTGGCTTAATTCCCCAAAGTATTGCTGCATTAGGTAGGTTATCTGCTTGCAGCATAACCCTCTGATGACACAGGACTAATAATGGTGTCCCCAAGCTGTGATAACACTATGGGTTGTGGCTGCCTTATGGGCACGTCTAATTACAATGTTCTGTGACAAGGCTATAAATATACCCACTCCCACAGGCAAAGACCTGATTGTAGTGAGCAGCGAAGGGCTCTGGCAGGAATTTGCTCTGTTCTCACACAGCATAGCATTGCCTACTTGAACTGGAGGCCTGTTTATAACTGCGAGAGCCTTGCAGGCCTATACCCTGGGGAGCTGGAGTATGGAAGCAAGAGAGATTTCATAATCACATATAGATCAAATGTTAGCAGGGAAAAGCGCTGAAGGGGAAAAAAAAAAAAAAAAGAGTAAATTTGTTCAAATGAAAAAGCCTACTGACAAAACCCAGAGAACACCTGAGCAAATCAAAAAGGGGATTACTTATTAACAGACCAACTTTGGTGGGTGAATGTAGGTCTGAGAGGAGATGAAGATAACAACTCACTTAAGCAGGTAGCTATTTAAGGAGAAACTGTTTGAAGGATTTCTTGATGAACAGGAAAGATGTTTAGGCTGCTGGTTTGTTTTCAGGGTTCTATTCTTAAAGACCATTACTTCATCACAACATTTTAGGCTCATAAAACCAGTCAGTGCCCCTGCACACCATCCACTGCCAGGTGAGGAGGCTTTTTTCCCCCACTCTCAGTTTTCACTTGTTCCAAAGAGCAACTTCACAGGAACAGGGCAGAAAAAACAAACCAAAGAAAACCCAAAAAACTGAACAAAAAAAACCCACAAAACCCCAAACTAACAAACAAACAAACAAAAAACCCCCACACACAAAAAAACAACCTGATGGGCGGCCAAATGACTCCTGAGGGCCAGTCATCAATTCACAGTAACTGCTGTAGATGAGCTGTTGATAGAATACCAATCCTTGTGGCCTAAAAACCACACAAAAAGCCTTCCACTATCCCATCTCCTTTACTGTTTGTTTTGTCAGTCAAAGGAAATTACAATCATTCACAACACAGAACTTAGTAGGAAAATTATCTGCCTCAGCCAACGCAGTGCGATGCACAGTTGTCAAACTCTTGCAAATTTTGTCATAAGTCTTAAAGCTAACATTCCTATGATTTCTAAAGAAGCCCAGAAATTCTCCTTTTCATTACAATGAGAAACCTCCCTTTTGACTTGCTACACCACCTCTGTAACAGGATGAATGAGGCAACAAAGAATGCTCTCTCCCACTGCTCCCAGCACAGGCTGCCTCAGGAGGAGCGTGGGCAGAGATCTCATGACGTTAATGCACCCTGGAAAAGGCACAAAAGGGGCCAAGACAAGAAGTTGCACTACAGAGGAATAAAGAACATACACTAGGCCCAGTGACTGATTAGCTAGGTCAGTGACTAGTTTGCTGGATGTGGAAGTATTTAGACAGGGGCACTGATGTGAGACCAGGCTGAGGAGCTGGGGCACAGCAGTGAGAGGCACTGCTCAGCTTGGGGCCGAGAGAGGAGGAACAGAACAACGCAGAGCCACAAGGAAGACAAAGGACTGAAGAAGCATCCACGGGAGGGGAGGGTGAAGCAACAGCAGGTACGGAGGAGCACGCGGGCAGGATGCCCAGACATGCTGGTAACAGGGCGAGGGCCGGGTCCGTTGCAGGCTCCTAGCCGCAGCCCTAGCTCCCCCTTGCCCGAGGGCCCGGGACCTCGGTCCCCTGGTGCCGGACTGGCCCGAGGCACGGCGATGTCCCTGCGGGGAGCTGCTCTCCCAGCCATCCCGGCTCGGCCGCCCGCCTTATTCCCGTAGCTCAGTTACGCAGCCGCCGCAGCCGCATCTCCCGGGAGGTACGTCAGTTGCGCCGGGGAGAAGCCCCGCCGTTCACGTAGGGCTCGCCTCGATTCCCGAAGCGCCTTTACGACAGCTGTCGGCCGGCGGGGGCGGGGCGCTACGGAGGCGGCGTAAGGAGGCCCCCGCCATCAGCGCCCCTTCTCAGGCGGGGCGGGGCCGGCGCGGAGCGGAGCGCA
The DNA here is from genome assembly GCA_013401255.1 of Urocolius indicus. Lineage (NCBI taxonomy): Eukaryota > Metazoa > Chordata > Aves > Coliiformes > Coliidae > Urocolius > Urocolius indicus. Next base: position 295,111 of record WBNH01008237.1, read on the forward strand.
GTGGAGCGGCCGCGCCGCGATGTGGCAGAGGTCGGTGTGCGTGGGCCTGCTGGCCTTAGCGCTGGGCTACCTCTGCCTCCTGGGGCCCGAGCTGCCCGCGCTGCGGCACCTCTCCGCCTCGCTGCTGGGGGAGCTGCGCGGCGCCCGCTCCCTCGAGGCCCGCATGGTGACGGCCTGGCAGGAGGCCATCGTCCGCCCGGCCCGCCGGTGGGCGCGCGTCGCCGTCGGGTAGGTGCGCGCGGCGAGACGGGGTCGAGCGCCCCTGGCGGCGGGGCGGGGAGCGGCGGGCGGGGGGCGCCGCGTCCTATGCGCCGCGCTGGGCGGCCCTGGCTCTGTGCGTGGGTAAAC